>ML099615.1:5919-21055 GCA_003697995.1 Taxidea taxus jeffersonii
TTCTCAATGGAGAAAAACTGAGAGCTTTTCTGTTAAGGTCAGGAACCTGGCAGGGATGTCCGCTATCACCACTGCTATTCAACATAGTACTAGAAGTCCTAGCCTCAGCAATCAGACAACTAAAAGGAATTAAAGGCATCCAAATTGGCAAAAAAGAAGTCAAACTATCACTCTTTGCAGATGATGTGATACTCTATGTGGAAAACCCAAAAGGCTCCACTCCAAAACTGCTAGAGCTTATACAGGAATTCAGTAAAGTGTCAGGATATAAAAATCAATGCACAGAAATCAGCTGCATTTCTTTACACCAACAACAAGACAGAAGAAAGCGAAATTAAGGAGTTAATCCCATTTACAATTACACCCAAAACCATAAGATACCTAGGAATCAACCTAACCAAAGAGGCAAAGAATCTATACTCAGAGAACTATAAAGTACTTATGAAAGAAATTGAGGAAGACACAAAGAAATGGAAAAATGTTTCATGCTCATGGATTGGAAGAATAAATATTGTGAATATGTCTATGCTACCTAAAGCTATCTACACATTTAATGCAATGCCTATCAAAATCCCATCCAATTTTTCAAAGAAATGAAACAAATAATCCTAAAATTTATATGGAACCAGAAAAGACCTTGAATAGCCAAAGGAATATTGAAAAAGAAAGCCAAAGTTGGTGGCATCACAATTCCAGACTTCAAGCTCTACTACAAAGCTGTCATCATCAAGACAGTATGGTACTGGCACAAAAACAGACACATAGATCAATGGAACAGAATAGGGAGCCCAGAAATAGACCCTCAAGTCTATGGTCAACTAATCTTCGACAAAGCAGGAAAGAATATCCAATGGAAAAAAGACAGCATCTTCAACAAATGGTGTTGGGAAAATTGGACAGCCACATGCAGAAAAATGAAATTGGACTATTTCCTTACACCACACACACGAAAATAGACTCAAAATGGATGAAGGACCTCAACGTGAGAAAGGAATCCATCAAAATCCTTGAGGAGAACACAGGCAGCAACCTCTTCAACCTCAGCCACAGCAACTTCTTCCTAGGAACAACACCAAAGGCAAGGGAAGCAAGGGAAAAAATGAACTATTGGGATTTCATCAAGATCAAAAGCTTTTGCACAGCAAAGGAAACAGTCAACAAAACCAAAAGACAACTGACAGAATGGAAGAAGATATTTGCAAACGACCTATCAGATAAAGGGCTAGTATCCAAAATCTATAAAGAGCTTAGCAAACTCAACACCCAAAGAACAAATAATCCAATCAAGAAATGGGCAGAGGACATGAACAGACATTTCTGCAAAGAAGACATCCAGATGGCCAAGAGACACATGAAAAAGTGCTCCACATCACTGGGCATCAGGGAAATACAAATCAACACCACAATGAGATACCACCTCACACCAGTCAGAATGGCTAAAATGAACAAGTCAGGAAATGACAGATGCTGGTGAGGATGTGGAGAAAGGGGAACCCTCCTACACTGTTGGTGGGAATGCAAGCTGGTGCAACCACTCTGGAAAACAGCATGGAGGTTCCTCAAAAAATTGAAAATAGAGCTACCTTATGACCCAGCAATTGCACTACTGGGTATTTACCCTAAAGATACAAACGTAGTAATCCAAAGGGGCATGTGTACCCGAATGTTTATAGCAGCAATGTCCACAATAGCCAAGTTATGGAAAGAACCTAGATGCCCATCAACAGATGAATGAATAAAGAAGTGGTATATATATACAATGGAATACTATGCAGCCATCAAAAGAAATGAAATCTTGCCATTTGCGACGACATGGATGGAACTAGAGGGTATTATGCTTAGCGAAATAAGTCAACTGGAGAAAGACAACTATCTTATGATCTCCCTGATATGAGGAAGTGGAGATGCAACGGGGGTGGGGGTTAAGGTGGTAGGAAAAGAAAAAATGAAACAAGATGGGATCAGGAGGGAGACAAACCAAAAGAGACTCTTAATGTCATAAAACAAACTGAGGGTGGTGGGGGGAGAGTGGGGTTGGGAGAGGGTGGTGGGGTTACATTATATGTTTAAATAAAAAAAGCTTAAATAATAAAGAAGAGAAAAAAATAAATAAAACCTTCTGTCACTGCCATAGATACTGCTGCTGCTGGAATCACCATTGCCACCTGGGTTTCGTGGTTTGTTGAAGTATTGGCCTCCACCACCATAACGGCCAGAGCTTCTGCCTCCAAAATTTCTTCCTTTCATGGGTCAAAAATTTGAGGATGATTGTTGTGATTTCACAACAATGTCATTATAGCTTCCACCACCTGCAAAGTTGCTTCCATCTTTACCAAATCCGTTATAGCCATCCTCACTGCCACCATATCCATCGCCACCTCGACTGCCACCAAAGCCACCTCGACCACTGAAGTTTCCTCCATGATCAAAATTGTCATTCCCACCAAAACCACCTCCACCACCACCACCAAAGTTTCCAGAACCACTTCGACCTCTTTGGCTGGATGAAGCACTAGCCATCTCTTGCATAGAGAGCGCTTTCCTTACTTCACAGTTGTGGCCATTCACAGTATGGTGTTTTTGAATGACAATCTTGTCTACAGAATCATGGTCAGCAGATGTTACAAAAGCAAGACCTCTCTTTTTGCCACTGCCTCGGTTGGTCATGATCTCAATCACTTCGATTTTCCCATACTGTTCAAAATAATCTCTTAGATGATGTTCTCCAGTGTCGTCTTTAATGCCACCAACAAAAATCTTTTCCACAGTTAAGTGGGCACCAGGTCTTTGAGAATCTTCTCTTGAGACAGCCCTCTTTGGCTCCACAACTCTTCCATTCACCTTGTGTGGCCTTGCACTCATGGCTGCATCCACCTCCTCCACAGTGGCATATGTGACAAACCCAAAGCCTCTGGAGCGCTTGGTGTTTGGATCTCTCATTACCACACAGTCCGTAAGTGTTCCCCATTGCTCAAAATGGCTCCTTACACTCTCATCGGTTGTTTCAAAGCTCAGACCTCCTATGAAGAGCTTCCGCAGCTGTTCAGGCTCTTTGGGAGACTCTGACTTAGACATGACGGTGGTGGATAGAGAGACTTGAACAATGCTTACTCGGTGGCATCCACAGGCCTATGCTTTATTTTTTTGGTAGAGTTTTGTGTGTAATTCTGAGGCACCTTATCACATATAAGCATCACTACCATCAAGATACAAATATGTGGATTAAATATAAGTAAACATTTTAAGTGCATAGCACAAGAGGTAGCATATAGAAGGAACTAAGTAAATGTTACATATCATGATTATTCGGTGAAATCGGATGATCTCGCTTATTTGGTGCTTGCTAGTTTCATTTGTTCCTGGGTTGGTTGACAGAAATAGTGTTTTAGAAGCTAGAAGCAAAGCACTTTGTATTAATCATGTTTCAACTATTTTTCTATATTTTATGGTGCTTCAACATCCTGGGGCCTTGTAGACAAAGGGAGTGACTGTTCCTCCAGGATTAGCTAATTTCTAGAGATGGCCAACAACTTGCCTGTGGAATTGCCTTTGACATGCAAACCACACCTCCATATGTCTCCTTATATCAGACTCCCAAAGTTATAGGCCCCCAAACTCCTCCACCTGCTCCTTGGCTGTAGATTTCTACTTCTTGTTGTATTTGGAGTTGAGTCTGGTCTCTTTCTCCAATTGCCATCTATACCTGGAGCAACAGTCCTGAATAAATTCTTCCTTACCAGTGGCAGAATACTTTTTCTCCTTTATGAACTCCGGGCCCAGTCTATACTAGACAACACTGATGTGCTTTTCCCAGCATTCAAGGAGCCTTCCAGGGGTCTTCTTGATTGCCTGAGGTGAATGGTGAGGGGGACAAATTAAAGGGTATACCATTTCTTCCAGTATTTGTTTGCCATTCCTTATATGAAGAACAAAGAGAAATTACATTTTTAGATGCAGAAAAATTGGTATGTAGAAAAACTTCATCAAAGGGTTAAAATAAGATAATCACAATATCCCAGTAATCATACCATTTATGCAATAAAGTTAACTTAGGTGAGGATTCTAAGATGGGGATATACTTTTCGGATAAATGACCTTGCTCCTAGAGCCCATGTGTTTTTCTGATGGCAGCACTTATCACATTGTGTCCCCATAATCTCTTTCTGCGGCTTGGCTCCTCTAGGGCAGGGATGAGGCAGGTGAGGGTAGGGAGGTGCCCACAGGATCTGGATAATCAGAACCTCCAGGCAAGGGGTGCCTGGGTGGCTCAGTTGGTTAAGTGGCTGCCTTCAGCTCAGGTCATGATCCTGATGTCCTGGGATCGAGTCCCACATCGGGCTCCTTGCTCAGCAGGGAGCCTGCTTCGTAGAAAAACTTCATCCAAGCGTTAAACTAAGTTAATCACACTATACAAAAAAAAAAAAAAAAATAAAAAATAAAAAAAAAAAAAAAAAAGAACCTCCAGGCAATATTTTGTCTCCTGGGATATACCACACCTGCCAGAAGTTAATTCTTGTGCATGGAATCTTTGGGAAATACCAATGCTTTACTGCCACCTGCTGGTCAAAATGTGTTTTGTCATATTTCTTCATTTCACTTTTTTGGTCTTGGTCAAAAGAATTTGAGAGAAATTAAGTCCCTGTCAGATAGCAATCCCACATCGCCAGTAGCAACCGACATAGATAGAAAAAGTATATAACTCATAAGAAACTTTCCAAGGATGTGTATGCATGTATATGTCTATTTATATCACACACGAATGAATACTGTTCTGAATCTGTAAGGGTCCAAAACCAGGTAATTGTAACTTATAGACCCACAGGTTTTTGAAAAATAGTTCATAAAATGCTTTCACATTTTGTCATTCTATTAATTTGAGAGGGAAATAGGGTTGATTAATAAAATGATATATACACACATATATATATATATATATATATTTACTTTTAGAGCAAGGGTAGGGAGGGGCAGAGAGAGAATCTTTTTTTTTTTTTTTTCCAGAGAGAGAATCTTAAGTAGTCTCCATGCTCAACATAGAGCCAATGTGGGGCTCGATTTCCTGATCCTGAGATCATGACCTGAGCAGAAATCAAGAGTTAGGTGCTCAAGCCACCCACGTGCCCCAAGAAAATGATTTTATAGCAATTCCTTAAAAAGACAGGGAATTATCAATGAGCTCTTAAACTTCCTCATAGGTGTTTTGCCCTACTAATATTCGTTTTTAAAATTTAAAATCAGTTAATTAACATATAGTGTATTATTAGTTTTAGAGGTAGAATTTAGTGATTCATCAGTTGCATATAATACCAAGTGCTCATTCCATCAGGTTCCCTCCTTAATGCCCATCACTCAGTTACCCCATCCTCCCAACCACCTCCTCTCCAGCAACCCTCAGTTTGTTTCCTAGAGTTAAGAGTCTCTTATGGTTTGTCTCCTTCTCTGTTTTCATCTTATTTTATTTTTCCTTCCCTTCCCCTATGTTCATCTGGTTTGTTTCTTAAATTTCACATATGAGTGAAATCATATGACATTTCTCTTTCTCTGACTGACTTATTCCTCTTAGCATAATACCCTCTGGTTCCATACATGGCATTGGTAATGGCAAGATTTCATTCTTTTTCATGACTGAGTAATATTAGATTGTATATATATACCACCTCTTCCTTATTCATTCAGCTGTGGATGGACATCTGGGCTCTTTCCATATCTTGGCTATTTTGGACATTGCTGCTATAAACATTTGGGTGCATGTGCCCTTTTGAATTATGGTTTTTATATCCTTTGAATAAATAACTAATAGAGCAAGTGCTGGGTCATAGGGTAGTTATATTTTTAACTTTTTGAGGAACCTCCATACTGTTTTCCAGAATGGCTGCACCAATTTGCATTCCCACTGACAGTGTAAGAGGGTTCCCCTTTCCCCATATCCTCATGAATATCTGTTGTTTCTAGAGTTGTTAATTTTAGCCATTATGACTCTGGGAGGAGATACCTCATTGTGGTTTTGATCTGTGTTTCCCTGATGACAAGTGATGCTAAACATTTTTTCATGTGTCTGTTGGACATTTGTATGCCTTTTTGGAGAAATGCCATTTTCTTGACTGGATTATTTGTTCTTTGGGTGTTGAATTTGATAAATTCTTTTTTTTTTAAATTATTTATTTATTTGTCAGAGAGAAGGAGAGAGAGAGAGAGAGCACACAAGCAGGCAGAGAGGCGGAGAGAGAAGCAGGCTCCCTGCCGAGCAAGGAGCCCATGTGGGACTTGATCCCAGGACCCTGGGATCATGACCTGAGCCGAAGGCAGCGGCTTAACCCACTGAGCCACCCAGGTGCCCCGAATTTGATAAATTCTTTATAGATTTTTTTTCGTTATAGATTTTTGATATTAGCTCCTTATCTGACAAGACATTTGCAAATATCTTCTCCCATTCTTTCAGTTGTCTTTAGTTTTGTTCACTGTTTCCTTTACCGTGCAAAAGTTTTTGATCTTGATGAAGTACCAGTAGTTCATTTTTGCTTTTCTTTCCCTTGCCTTTGAAGATGTGTCTAGGAAGAAGTTGCTGCAGCTGAGGCTGAAGAGATTGCTGTCTGTGTTCTCTAGGATTTTGGTGGATTCCTATCCCACACACAGGTCTTTCACCCATTTTGAATTTATTTTTGTGTAGGGTGTCTTTTTTTCATTGGATATTTCTTCCTACTTTGTCAAAAATTAGTTGACCATGGAGTTGAGGATCCATTTCTGGGTTCCCTTTTCTGTTCTATGGATCTCTGTGTCTGTTTTTGGGTCAGTAAGATACTGTCTTGATGATTATAGCTTTGTAATATATCTTGAAGTCCGGAATTGTGATGCCACCAGCTTTGGTTTTCTTTTCCAACATTCTTTTGGCTATTCTAATAATCTTTTTAAAGTTTTTTTATTTTTAAGTAATTTCTACACCCAACATGGGGTTCAAACACACATATTAATACCTGTGCATCATATTCAGTTTATGTCTTAAGATAATGGTGGTGATGACGCTAAGGTACAGAGAGCTGATGGCATATGGCTAAGAGCATTGCACCCTGAAATCAGAATTTGAATGCCATCTCTGACTCTTATTGGCTGGGTTATTTTAATGAAGTTACCTAATCTCTGGGCTGCAATTTTTTCCTCTGTATGGGGGTACCTAACCCACAGGATTGTGGGATAATGATAGTAATAGTAGTTATTCTACAGGATTGTGATGAGAAAGGAGTTAATACCTACACAGTGCTTAAAGTGGTACCTACCACAAAGTAGTATGTAAATGAGTTATTTTTGTAAAATAATTGGACAATGCCTGGTACAACACAGCAAGCACTATATAAACATTCATTAAAGAAAACAATCATGATAATAATTAATATTGCCATGAGCCGGGTTCTAAAGTTAGCACTTTACCTGCATTATTGCTTTTCACCCTCCCACCATCCTCCGTGAAGGGTATTACTTAATCTCTGTTTTGCTTATGGGGAAACTGAACCATGAGTATGCTTAAGTAACTGGCCCAAAGTCACACAGTTAATATGTAGCAGAGCTGAAATTCAGTTAACATGTCTCTGTCTAGAAGTTACTTTACAGGGTGCCTGATTGGCTTGGTAGGTTAAGCATCTGATGTCAGCTCAGGTCATGATCTCAGGGCTCCACGCCTGGACCAAGTTGGACCACATCAGGCTTAGCACTCAGCAGGGAGTCTTGTTTCTCCTTCTCACCCCTACCCTACCCCCCAGCTCAGGTGTGCTGTCTCTCTCTTTCAAATAAATAAATAAATAAAATCTTTTAAAAAGCCACTTTACTAGCCCACACCTGTCCCTGTTGCTTTATACCATGTCACTAATTTATCAAGTTAATTCTATACTATCATGTCCTCTGTAACCCTGATGAGCTGCATAAACACCCAATTTTGTGTTTCTTTTTTAGGTTTTTGGCATATATTCAGATGAACCTTCATTTGTTTATAACTATGTCATATGAGGATACGTTTAATGCCAAATGAAAAACCATGACCATGTTTAATCTACATATGAAGATAGTAAAGAAGTGGTTATGCCCACAATCTGCCCTTTTTCTTTAAGAGGCTGTTTCAACAAATGAATGCCATGACTTTGGTGAGTAAATCTTCCTTCATTGCGGTCTCACATTAAATTCTCATGAAGTCAAGTGAAGCAGAAAGTACGTGTATTTCAGTAAATGATAGGATCTCGTCCAGACCCTACCTCAAAACATCAAGAAGGTCAGTGTGCATTCTTGGCTCTCTAATACTTCCTTTGGTTAATTTTAATTTTCTATTTTGTACTCTTAAATATTTTTAATTATTACAAGAGAATTGTTAATAGCTACTGCTCTATCTTGCAGGGAGGGAAGAAGAAGGCTCTTCCAGCATCAAGATACAGTCAGCAACTTCCACCTTAAGTACAAGTGTACGATGCTTCTCTACCCCGACTCCACTGGGGGGATCCAGTACACGGTTCTATCAGTCCTCTTCCTATCCTATATGTCCCCGGGTGTCTTGAGGTATTGTGTGCATTGGGCAACCAAATAGGGAGAGGGGGTGGTCTGCAAGTTCTCCTAGGCAATCCATGGGAGAGGATGCAGCAGGAATAGAGTCCTCATGGATCCCAAGGGAGGGCACTTATCAGAGCCCCCCTATGCAGGTGGGAGAAACACACCCTTGAATCAAAGCAGGGAAAACTACAAGTGATGAAGGCTCAGTTTCCAAGCAATTGTTGGGCCTTGCATCAGTAGCCTTCATGGTGGCCCTTCCTCTGACCCACCCAGCTAGCTCTTCTTTTCTTTTTTTTATTAAGATTTTATTTATTTACTTGACAGACAGAGATCACAAGTAGGCAGAGAGGCAGGCAGAGAGAGAGAGAGGAGGAAGCAGGCTCCCCACTGAGCAGAGAGCCTGATGTGGGGCTGGATCCCAGGACCCTGGGATCATAACCTGAGCCGAAGGCAGAGGCTTTAACCCACTGAGCCACCCAGGTGCCTCCACCTAGCTCTTCTTGAACAGTATCTCCTTGCTCCCAAATCAGCCCTTAAGCTTGTCTTTTTTTTTTTAGGCTTCTTACCTTCTCTGAAGTTATATCCTTGCTCTGTTTTCTCTGATCAGTTTTAGTACTTTTGTCCTGTAAGGATAACTTCCACTACATTTTTAGACTTGTGGTTCTATGAAACAAATTGCATTCAATGGATGATACAGTTCTAATGGTATATTAATCTCATTTTATAATTATACTTTTGTGTGATTTCTTGAATAATGTCTCTCTCCCTCATGAGACAGTAAATGACAAAGAATTGACTCTATTTTCACTCACCATTGTACCCCCAGAGCCCAGCACCATGCCTGGAACATAGCTGGTGTTCCATAAATATTTGTTGAGCAAATAGATGTTACCTGAGTTTGCCTTTAAAGCCCATCTTGAAGATTTTATGCATATATTTTTAAAGATTTTATTTACTTATTTGACAGAGAGAGAGAGACAGGGACAGAGACAGCAAGACAGAGAACAGAAGCAGGGGGAGTGGGAGGGGGAGAAGCAGGCTTCCCACTGGGCGGGGAGCCTGATGCAGGGCTCCATCCCAGGGCGCTGGGATCCTGACCTGAGCCAAAGGCAGACGCCTAACAACTGAGCCACCCAGGCACCCCTTTACTACTCAATTGTAAAAGCCTGAATCAAACAGTTATTTGCAAATGTAACAAAATACAATTTGCACTTTGAACCCCTGTAACATATACAAGTGCATGCAAACACACACACACAGACATGCACACACACACATAATCAGCCTCTTCTTTCCACCATGGTTACAACTTTGATACTTCATTTCTTGATTAATATTCACCAAAGGGGAAGAAGAAAAGCCAGAAACTTCAAAACACACCAGGGACATTTTTATGTCACAGCAGATGGAAAAAATGCACAAAAATTTCTTTGCAAACTCTCTAGTAAGTTTTAAGACATTAAATGTTGGGGACTTCAGTTAATTAATACTTGACTTCTGGAGAAAAGTTTGGAAAGTATAAAACGTTCATCTCTGAGCCAGCAGATATGTTTCTTAACTGAAATTTTCCTAGACCTGTCACATGGAGGAAAAACAAAAGATGGTCAAAAGAAAAAGTCTATGTATTCTCAAATCTTCCATTGGTAGTCAAAACAATACCAAGAACTCAAAAGTTCTAAGATTTCGTGTCATTTTATCAGCAGTCATTGCTTGAGTGAAACTTTTATAAAGTGTGCCTAGAGACCAGTGTAGTAAATGCTTAACTCATTTAAAAATAAGATTATTAAAAATTATGAAGGCATCTAACAAGTAGAGGAACTACTCTACATAGTTAAAGGATGATATCATTTAAGCCTTATATTTGGCCGAATGCACTAGAAATACAAACACCATGACTTAATTAAAAGGGATTTATTTTTCTTACCTAAGAGGAAGTCTAGAGACAGTATCATCAATATCTCAGGATCCTTCTATCTTTCTGGTTTGCTTTTCTTATGGTGCAGTGTTCATGTTTGTGATTGCCTCATGGTCACAATGAAGCTGCTCTATCACCACCATAATATCCATTTTCCAGTTAGGAAGAATAAAAAGAAAGAGAAAGACCGAGTTAAAAGGCTGAATCTGTCCTTTTTTATTAGAAGCCAATAACTTTGCCAGGAACCTTGCCTCTGGACTTCTAATTACTATAACTATGTCACATGGTGGCCCAGCTTAGGTGTGTTGTTACCCTGAACAAAATTCAGATTTTCTTGTGAGAAGTAAAGAGAGTGCTCAACAGCATCCTTCTAAAGAATGAATGGATCAACCAGGAAATTAAAGAAGAATTGAAAAAAAGCATGGAAACAAATGAAAATGAAAACACAATGGCCCAAAATCTGTGGGACACAGCAAAGGCAGTCCTGAGAGGAAAATATATAGCGATACAAGACTTTCTCAAGAAACAAGAAAGGTCTCAAATACACAACCTAACCCTACACCTAAAGGAGCTCGAGAAAGAACAACAAAGAAAGCCTAAACCCAGCAGGAGAAGAGAAATTATAAAGATCAAAACAGAAATCAATGAAATAGAAACCAAAAAAAAAAAAAAAACAAAAACCCAACAGAACAAATCAATGAAAGTAGGAGCTGGTTCTTTGAAAGAATTAATAAGATTGATACACCCCTGGCCAGACTTATCAAAAAGAAAAGAGAAAGGACCCAAATAAATAAAATCATGAATGAAAGAGGAGAGATCACAACCAACACCAAAGAAATTCAAACAATTATAAGAACATATTATGAGCAACTCTATGCCAACAAATTTGACAATCTGGAAGAAATGGATGCTTTCCTAGAGACATATAAACTGCCAAAACTGAACCAGGAAGCAATAGAAAACCTGAATAGGCCCATATTGAAACAGTCATCAAAAATCTCCAAACAAAATCCCAGGGCCAGATGGCTTCCCAGGGGAATTCTACCAAACATTTAAAGAAGAATTAATTCCTATTCTCCTGAAACTGTTCCAAAAAATAGAAATGGAAGGAAAACTTCCAAATTCATTTTATGAGGCCAGCATCACCTTGATCCCCAAACCAGACAAGGATCCCATCAAAAAAGAGAATTACAGACCAATATCCTTGATGAACACAGATGCAAAAATTCTCACCAAAATACTAGCCAATAGGATCCAACAGTACATTAAAAGGATTATTCACCACGACCAAGTGGGGTTTATTCCAGGGCTGCAAGGTTGGTTCAACATCCACAAATCAATCAATGTGATACAATACATTAACAAAAGAAAGAACAAGAACCATATGATACTCTCAATAGATGCTGAAAAAGCATTTGACAATGTACAGCATCCCTTCCTAATCAAACTCTTCAAAGTGTAGGGATAGAGAGCACATACCTCAATATTATCAAAGCCATCTATGAAAAACCCACCGCAAATATCATTCTCAATGGAGAAAAACTGAGAGCTTTTCCGCTAAGGTCAGGAACCTGGCAGGGATGTCCGTTATCACCACTGCTATTCAACATAGTATTAGAAGTCTTAGCCGCAGCAATCAGACAACAAAAAGAAATCAAAGGCATCCAAATCGGCAAAGAAGAAGTCAAACTATCACTCTTTGCAGATGATATGATACTATATGTGGAAAACCCAAAGGCTCCACTCCAAAACTGCTAGAGCTTGTACAGGAATTCAGTAAAGTGTCAGGATACAAAATCAATGCACAGAAATCAGTTGCATTTCTTTACACCAACAACAAGACAGAAGAAAGAGAAATTAAAGAGTCAATCCCATTTACAATTACACCCAAAACCATAAGATACCTAGGAATAAATCTAACCAAAGAGGCAAAGAATCTATACTCAGAAAGCTATAAAGTACTCATAAAAGAAATTGAGGAAGACACAAAGAGAAAAATGTTCCATGCTCATGGATTGGAAGAATAAATATTGTGAAAATGTCTATGCTACCTAAAGCTATTTATACATTTAATGCAATGCCTATCAAAATCCCATTCAATTTTTTCAAAGAAATGAAACAAATAATCCTAAAATTTATATGGAACCAGAAAAGACCTCGAATAGCCAAAGGAATATTGAAAAAGAAAGCCAAAGTTGGTGGCATCACAATTCCAGACTTCAAGCTCTACTACAAAGCTGTCATCATCAAGACAGTATGGTACTGGCACAAAAACAGACACATAGATCAATGGAACAGAATAGAGAGCCCAGAAATAGACCCTCAACTCTATGGTCAACTAATCTTCGACAAAACAGGAAAGAATATCCAATGGAAAAAAGACAGCATCTTCAACAAATGGTGTTGGGAAAATTGGACAGCCACATGCAGAAAAATGAAATTGGACCATTTCCTTACACCACACACACGAAAATAGACTTGAAATGGATGAAGGACCTCAACATGAGAAAGGAATCCATCAAAATCCTTGAGGAGAACACAGGCAGCAACCTCTTCAACCTCAGCCGCAGCAACTTCTTCCTAGGAACAACACCAAAGGCAAGGGAAGCAAGGGAAAAAATGAACTATTGGGACTTCATCAAGATCAAAAGCTTTTGCACAGCAAAGGAAACAGTCAACAAAACCAAAAGACAACTGACAGAATGGGAGAAGATATTTGCAAACAACCTATCAGATAAAGGGCTAGTATCCAAAATCTATAAAGAGCTTAGCAAACTCAACACCCAAAGAACAAATAATCCAATCAAGAAATGGGCAGAGGACATGAACAGACATTTCTATTCTGCAAAGAAGACATCCAGATGGCCAAGAGACACATGAAAAAGTGCTCCACATCACTGGGCATCAGGGAAATACAAATCAACACCACAATGAGATACCACCTCACACCAGTCAGAATGGCTAAAATGAACAAGTCAGGAAATGACAGATGCTGGCGAGGATGTGGAGAAAGGGGAACCCTCCTACACTGTTGGTGGGAATGCAAGCTGGTGCAACCACTCTGGAAAACAGCATGGAGGTTCCTCAAAAAATTGAAAATAGAGCTACCTTATGACCCAGCAATTGCACTACTGGGTATTTACCCTAAAGATACAAACGTAGTAATCCAAAGGGGCATGTGTACCCGAATGTTTATAGCAGCAATGTCCACAATAGCCAAGTTATGGAAAGAACCTAGATGCCCATCAACAGATGAATGAATAAAGAAGTGGTATATATATACAATGGAATACTATGCAGAAATGAAATCTTGCCATTTGCGACGACATGGATGGAACTAGAGGGTATTATGCTTAGCGAAATAAGTCAACTGGAGAAAGACAACTATCGTATGATCTCCCTGATATGAGGAAGTGGAGATGCAACGGGGGTGGGGGTTAAGGGAGTAGGAAAAGAATAAATGAAACAAGATGGGATCATGAGGGAGACAAATCAAAAGAGACTCTTAATGTCATAAAACAAACTGAGGGGGTGGGGGGGGAGGGGTGTTGGGAGAGGGTGGTGGGGTTACATTATATGTTTAAATAAAAAAAAAAAGAAGTAAAGAGAGTGGCTATTGGGTTGACAACTAGCAGAATCTGCCACAAAAACACATTTTAAAATTAAACTCAGAAAGGGTTTAAGTCCTACGATCTTTGGAGGGAGTGAGAAAATGAATGAAGTTAACATTTTGAATAAAAATTTCTTAAAGGCTCAGTCTCAGGACAAAGATATTATCCATGTTCCCAGCTTTGGATAATTAAACATGGTTCAGCATAGACTGGCTTGAGTGATTTTTAAAGAAAAGCCAGGGCCTTCCCATTTATGTTATAGGATGCCTAAAAGGCCCAACCAAGGGGCATCTGGGTGGCTCAGTGGGTTAAACCTCTGCCTTCAGCTTGGGTCATGGTCTCAGGGTCCTGGGATCGAGCCCCACATCAGGCTCTCTGTTCAGCAGGGAGCCTGCTTCTCCCCTCTCTCTGCCTGCCTCTCTGCCTACTTGTGATTTCTCTTTCTGTCAAATAAATAAATAAAATCTAAAAAAAAAAAAAAAAGAAAAGGAAAAAAAAAGGCCCAACCAAGGGATGAACAGCTTCAAAAGAATTTAGCAGTGATGCATGGTTGCTAGTTTTTGCAATTTTTTTTTTAAAGATTTTATTTATTTATTTGACAGACAGATCACAAGTAGACAGAGAAGCAGGCAGAGAGAGAGGAGGAAGCAGGCTCCCCGCTGAGCAGAGAGCCCGATGCGGGGCTGGATCCCAGGACCCTGGGATCATGACCTGAGCTGAAGGCAGAGGCTTTAACCCACTGAGCCACCCAGGTGCCCCAGTTTTTGAAATTTTTATCCAATTTTAATACTAATGAATTCCTCACGAAGACCAGTAGCATTCAAAGAAGTACTGCTCATGTAGTCAAGTAACAAGAGACTCAATCTTTAACTTGCATCTCTTGAAAAACTAAATATTTAAGGGGAATCATTTCATACTACCCAGCAACATTTCCGGCATCCTTTATTTTCTGCTATTCACTCATAGATTTTGTTGTATTTTACAAAAGTATAAATCCACATTAAATTGGAACTTTTATTTTATTTTATTTTTATTGTTTTTCTTTTATTTATTTGACAGACAGAGATCACAAGTAGGCAGAGAG
>ML099616.1:529-48940 GCA_003697995.1 Taxidea taxus jeffersonii
AAAAAAAAAAGAAAGAAAATTTAAAAAAAAAATTAGATGTTGAACATTCATTCCCAATTCCTTCACACCACAATGCCATTAATAATAATAATAATATAATGAATATAATATAATATATAATATATAATTTTATATATTTATATATAAATATATATTCGTATATAATTATAATATATAATATGATACAATATAATTATAATAATAATTATTATTATAAATACAACTAGATATTGAATATATGGATGTTTGAGGTATTGTTATTTTTTAATCTTTTCACATCTGTTACAGTTCCTCCTTTTTTTATATTCAGTATCCAATTAAAAACAATTAAAAAATTAATGTTTTTTTTTGAAGTTTATTTATTTGAGAGAGAGAGAGAACACAAGAAGGGGAGAGAGCAGGGGGAGGGGCAGAGAGAGAGGGAAAAGCAGACTCCCTGCTGAGCAGGGAACCCAATGCAGGGTTAGATCCCAGGACCCCAAGATCACAAGCTGACCCAAAGGCAGATGCTTAACCCACTAAACCACCCAGGCACCCCATAAGAGTAACATTTTAAAACAAAGAGATTAGATTCCCTCGTCTTTGTTTCTCAAAAACGCTATACAAAAGAGCAGCTTGAATTTGTTTTTTCAACCTTCTAGTTTCCATCAGCTTCAGCAGGCACCCAAAGAGAGTGAGAAAATAAGCCATGGGGCTATCTGGGAGAAGTTTCTGGAACCGAGGGTAGAATGGAGACAGAAAAAATAAATTGAGCTTTGTTCCAGATATCTAAAGTTAATCAGACCCACCAAGAAGGCAACAGTAAATCATCTCACGTGACTTGCATCGGGTCTATGTATGACATTCATCCCACCTCCTACCACTGTCCCTCTCACCCCAGACCTTGGCTTACACTGATCTTCTTATGGTTAAGATACTGGGTTGCATTACAAGCCCTCATCCATTAACTTGACACAATAAAATAAAATAAAATAAAATAAAATAAAATAAAATAAAATAAAATAAAATAAAATAAAATAAAATAAAATAAAAAACTTGACACAGTAAGCTCCACATCTAATCACCACTTCCTAATTCCCATGATCCCCAGGCTAGGTATCAAGAGCTACATTTGGTGGGAAATGGAAGTCCCACGTTTCCATTACTTCTCAAATTTGCTCCCTTTTCTATCTTCACTCCCACATACCTCATTGTTTCTTGCCAAGAGTGGTCTCCTTGCTTGGTCCAGTCAATCCTCTCTGCTGCCAGAGATGCCTCTTTTCTTAAAATATGAATCAACTCAATCCTCTGTGCAAAAGCCTTATTTATTCCCTTAAGCTCTAAGAGGTGTCCACACTCCTTACTTTGGTACATAGAATGCGTTCCAAACTGACTTTAGGCAATGCCCTCCCTCTTTCTCTCATGCTCCCTTTCCTCCAGGCTCAGTGAATGGGTCCTTCTCATTTCCCATATATACCATGCCCCTGTGCCTTTGTACATGCTGTTCCCTTTGCCTAGACTGTGTGTTCTTCCTGCACTTGTACTAAAGCAACGGAACCTACAGATTTTTCAAGCCGTATCTCAAAGGTCAGAAAGCAACTTCTCTTGTGCCTCTGAAAGAAATCATTGCTCAACCACAGCACTTCCATCTTCACAGGGAGCCTGAAAAGTTAGAAAACATGGGATACATTTATTTTTAAATAGGATGTGCACTACATTTTCAAAGAACTCAATAAATTTTTCTTCCATATTCAGACTCCTTTCCAGGTGAAGTGGCACCGGATTTAAGGCAAAAGTTTTTTTTAAAGATTTTATTTATGTATTAGACTGAGGTAGACAAGGAGAGAGTGAGTATAAGCAAAGGGAACGGGAGGCAGAGAGAGAGAAGAAGACTTCTCCCTGAGCAGGGAGCCCACGGCGGGTCTCAATCCCAGGACCCTGGGATCATGACCTGAGCCAAAGGCATACACGTAACCAACTGAGCCACCCAGGTGTCCCTACAGCAAAAGTTTTGATGTTTTATCTAAAAAGAATAGAACAGGGCACCTGGATGGCTCAGTCATTAAGCATCTGCCTTTGGCTCAGGTCTTGATCCCCGGGTTCTGGGATCGAGCTCCACATCAGGTTCCCTGCTTGGCAGGGAGCTTGCTTTACCTCTCCCACTCCCCCTGCTTGTGTTCCTACTTTTGCTGTCTCTCTCTGTCAAATAAATAAATAAAATCTTTAAAAAATAAATTTAAATCATTTAAATTTTTATTTTAAATTTTAAATAAAAATATTTATTTTATTAAATAAATTTTTAAAAAATAAAATGAAAATGCAAAGAATACAATGATTATACAATAAACAATCCTAAAGTCTGAAAACACAAGAAAAGTATGTATTTTTTTCTGTCTCCATGTCCCTCTTCCTTAACCAGGCTATGTACTCCTGAAGGATTGATGCTTTCTTTTTTTTTTTTTAAGATTTTTTTTAAATTTATTTATTTGTTAGAGAGAGAGAGAGAGCGAGCACAGGCAGACAGAGCAGCAGGCAGAGGCAGAGGGAGAAGCAGGCTCCCTGCCAAGCAAGGAGCCCGATGTGGGACTTGATCCCATGACACTGGGATCATGACCTGAGCCGAAGGCAGCTGCTTAACCAACTGAGCCACCCAGGCGTCCCGGATTGATGCTTTCTTATACTGCTAGCTCCTGACACAAGTCCTGACACATGACAGGCAGACAGTAATTGCCTGAGAAATGAGTAAAATAATACATAAGGTCAGGAAAAAAAAACAGTTAAATAAGCAATACATTTTATTTAGAAATAGCCATCAAGGCATTCCTCTGTTACAGAGTGGAAATATGAATGTATAATGTTGTCTCGAACAAACAGTGCTTGGACTAATAGAATTTTCCCTTTGTGAAAAGGTCCTAAATTATTGCTGTCCTTTGGAACTCACAGAGTACTGAGTGTGCGATAGTGTATTTTTTTATTATTTAAATTCAATTAGCCAACTTACAGTACATCATTAGTTTCAGATGTAATGTTCAATAATTTATCAGTTCCATAACACCCGGTGCTCATCACGTCATGTGCCCTCCTTAATGCCCATCACCCAGTTACCCCATCTTCCCAAACACCTCCCTTCTAACAACCCTCACTTTGTTTCCTATAGTTTAGAGTCTTTCATGGTTTTTCTTCCTCTCTGATGACTTCCCATTCTGTTTTCCCTCCCTTTCCCTACGGTCCTCTGCCCTGTTTCTTACATTTCATATGTGAGTGGAACTGTATGACAATTGTCCTTCTCTGATTGACTTATTTTGCTCAGCATAATACCCAACAGTTCCTTCCACATTGATGTAAATGTTAAGTATTCACCCCTTCTGATGGCTGAGTAATATTCCATTGTGTATATCATATCTTCTTTATCCATTCATCTGCAATGGACATCTGGGCTCTTTTGATAGTTTAGCTATTGTGGACATTGCTGCTATGAACACTGGGATGAAGGTGTCCCTTTAGATCACTACATTTGTATCTTTGTGGTAAATACCTAGTCGTGCAGTTGTTGGGTTGTAGGGTAGCTCTATTTTCAACTTTTTGAGGAAACTCCATACTGTTTTCCAGAGCTGTACCAGCTCCCATTCCCACCAATAGTGTAAGAGGGTTCCCCTTTCTCCACACCTTCACCAACATTTGTTGTTTCCTGACTTGCTAATTTTAGCCATTCTGACTGGTGTGAGGTGGTATCTCATTGTGGTTGTGATTTGTATTTCCCTGATGCCAAGGGATGTTGAGCATTTTTCATGTGTCTGCTAGCCATTTGTATGTCTTCTTAGGAGAAATGTCTGTTTATGGCTTCTGCCCATTTCTTGTTTGGATTATTTCTTTTTTGGGTGTGAGTTTCATAAGTTCTTTATAGATCTTGGATACTAGTCTTTTATCTGATAGGTCATTGGCAAATATCTTCTCCCATTCTGTAGGTTGCCTTTTAGTTTTGCTGACTGTTTCCTTTGCTGGATAGTGTATTCTTTTTTTTTTTTTTTTTAAGATTTTATTTATTTGACAGGCAGAGATCACAAGAAGGCAGACAGGCAGAGAGAGAGGAGGAAGCAGGCTCCCCGCCGAGCGGAGCTCGATCCCAGGACTATGAGATCATGACCTGAGCCAAAGGCAGAGGCTTAACCCACTGAGCCACCAGGTGCCCCTGGGTAGTGTATTCTTATTACTGCATCATGGTCATACATACTGTGCGATACTCAGGTTATATGTCTTTGTGAACTTTGATAATTATACATCTATTTCTCTATATGAAATTTCTCTTGCAAAATTTACCAGCATCAACCCATACCTAATGTTCAAATATTTTTTGAATATTTGGTGCTGTAAATAGGTTTATTTTTTAAAATGAGTGAATGAATGAATAAGACACGCAATAAATATGTTTAATTGATTTGAATGTAGATAAGCAATTAAAGGTATATGGCATAGAAAAAGTCTAACTTTGTACAGGAGAAGTTAAATTTCATTTAGGTATGGAGTGCATCTACCAGTTCCCCCAACTTGAGATTCTTGCCCAACATCCTAATCCAAGTTATTCTAAATGTAAGCCCATCTGCCCAGACCCAAGGAAATTCTTAAGTATCCATCTTACTATCAATCTTTTTCTAAGAGATCAATGAACCATATGGTTCATTCATATGGTTTTTCAAATCACAATTCAGGAATTCTAAGCCTGGCTCTTCTGCTTACTGTGAAACCTTGAGGAAGTTGCTTAGACTCTGCATCTCAATTTCCTTACTCCAAAGTGGAAAAAAAAATTAGACTTATCTGAAAAAAGTTATTGGGAGGATAAAAGATGAGTATACCTGTAGCAGACCTCTTTGGACTGTTTACTGATAGCCCAATACTCTTCTGAAAAGACTGCCTCAGAATCACATCGAAAGCCCATGAAATGTACAGATTCCTGAGTTATGCTCAGCTCTGTTAAACAAGAATCTCAGAGAGGCAGAAAGATGCCTGAGGATCTGGAAATTTTATTCTGATCAAAGTAATAATTCGGATGTATATATGTAAGGGGCACAATTGTAAGAATGACCACAGTGACCCTCATTCTTGCCTAATTCATTCCCTTTTGGGCAGGGATGGAATCTAGTTAAAATGAGATGTCACTCCCCAAAACAGAGATTATCTGGGTGAGCCTCACTGAATCACATGAGCCCTTCAAGAGCAGAGAATTCTCTCCAGCTGATAGCAGAAGAGAAAATCTGTAGAATTCTAAGGAGAGAACCCAGGGGAGCTGGCCTGGACTTCTGACCTACAGAACCATGAGATAGAAAAATGGATGTTGTTCTAAACCACTGGTCTTGTGGTAATGTTTTTTGTTTGTTTGTTTGTTTGTTTGTTTTAATATTTTATTTATTTATTAGTTAGAGAGAGAGAGAGAGAGAGAGAGCACAGGCAGACAGAGAGGCAGGCAGAGGCAGAGGGAGAAGCAGGCTCTCTGCCGAGCAAGGAGCCCGATGTGGGACTCGATCCCAGGATGCTGGGATCACCTGAGCTGAAGGCAGCCGCTTAACCAACTGAGCCACCCAGGCGTCCCTTGTGGTAATGTTTTATGCAGCAACAGAAATCTAGAATAACATCCCAGCTTGGGAATGGCTAGAAACAATACCCGATTCCTGTCCCTCTACCCTCTACACACACTAGTACTGATTTATCTCTGCCTACATTTGGACATGAGTTTTTTCCCTTGTTATTTTTTAAACTGGAAGAAGGTAGAGGAGTGTTTTTATGAGAGGAAGAGCCAAGTAGTGGGAGAGGAAAAATCCAGAATGGGGAAAGGTGCTAGAACAGGAGTCTAGTTTTCAGCCCCCAATGAAAGGGGGAGTTTAGAGGCCTGCAAGGCTGTTCAAGAGGAATTTGAGGGGCTCTGGGTATAAGCAAAGCTACTTGGGAAGAAATGCGGGCACCACACTGCCCAAATCCTTGCCAAACACCGCTCAGGAACCCAGGGGTTGGCACTGAGTGTACCCAGAGGCAGTGTCCTTTGCAGGGTCCCGGGGATTCCCATGCTATGTGGGGGTGAGAGGGGTCTTCTCCAAACAGCTGCGTAGACAGTGTCCACAGACATGTGATACCCACTGACAGAAGGAAGATGTGAGTCACACCTTTGAGTGTCTTTTGGAAATAACTGGCAGCACTGATAAGGGTGGGGGCAGATTTTGGTATAGCTAACGAGCAGGGCCCACAACCTAGCAGACATCTGGGCTGCACATGGAAAATACTTAGCACGCATGATATTTAGAAGACTTTTCATTAAGGATAGGACTAATCTAAGCTTCCCCTTTAATTGAAATCAGTGTCCTTTAGCCCGGATCACCAAATCCTATTCCTGACCTAACTCTATATCCCCTGTTAATTTGAGCAACAAACCGCTTCTATCGTAGCTGCCTTCTCCTTTGCTTCCTGCCTAAGTAAGTGCCTAGATCTCCATTCATCCACTGTGTCCTAAGAATGAGGGCTGTATCACAGTCTGGTTTCAGCCACAGTATTTAGCCAAAATCCATTTTTGGCATTGGGTTTTTGAAGGTCAAAAGCCTTCCGGCATTCTGAGTAGCAACATGCCAACTTTAATACTATTTCTAGCCTCCCTGAACTTGCATCTGATCGATATGCAAGCGACTGCAGAGCTACCATTAAATCTAATCAGCATGACAATGTCAATAGCAGAATGAGATCTAACATTCGGAGTCATTCATTAATATCTGAATATGTATTTTCAAATATAGGCAAGCATTTTAGATGTAATCGAGAAAAAAAAGATTCGTGTTTTGGATTTTGACTTCCTATCACTCCGTTGGAGTCTAATGTATATTTTTAGTTTGCAAGAATAAAGTGTTAGAATAATTAATGAGGAATATAAAAATGCTTCATGTTATGAAAAAATTACTAATAAATTACTAATACATAACACATACATGCATAGGTGGGAGGGAGAAGCAGAGAGAGAATGAGTGGAGTAGAGGGCCAGAGGGAGAAGGACAAGCAGAGTCCCCACTGAGGCTGATGGGGGGCTTGATCCCAGGACCCTGAGATCATGACCAAGCCAAAGTCAAACAGTTAACCCGCTAAGCCACCCAGGCCCCCCTTAGCTTCTAATTCTAATCTTCATAGTACTGCTTGATGTTCAAGGATTCATAACATTAAAACAATCCCCCAAAAGTATATTTGGCTCTTAGTTATCTAATTCCATTTAGGCCACGAATCTTCAGTTGTGCTTTCTGCAAGTAATTAGTGTGCAGCCTAATGAAGCAGAATTATGTCCTATAAACAGAAAGATAACAGGCCACTTTCATCGTTTTCCTTCAGGCAAAGATAAACCACAAGGCAGACGAGAGATTTTGGAATCACCTTGTAATGTACTTATACAAGATGTTCAAACACGATGAAATAGCAGCTCTTACATTCTTAAAAATGCTGCTTGAGGGGCGCCTGGGTGGCTCAGTGGGTTAAAGCCTCTGCCTTCAGCTCGGGTCATGGTCCCAGGTCCTGGGATCGAGCCCCATATCGGGCTCTCTGCTCAGCCGGAAGCCTGCTTCCTCCTCTCTCTCTGCCTGCCTCTCTCTGCCTGCTTGTGATCTCTGTCTGTCAAATCAATAAATTAAAAAAAAAAAAGTTTAAAAAAAAAACGCTGCTTGAACGAAAGAAACCCTTTAATGCAGTACTTTGCAGATTAAAACACCAATATTGCAGGACTTGCTAACCACCAAATGTTGCCTGCAGAGAAGGTGGTTCCTATGCCAGAAACCGCTGAAGATGTAACCAAAGCAATATCTCCTAAGAAAGCAAGTATTGGGGCGCCTGGGTGGCTCAGTGGGTTAAAGCCAATGCCTTCGGCTCAGGTCATGATCCCGGAGTCCTGGGATCGATCCCTGCATCGGGCTCTCTGCTCAGCAGGGAGCTTGCTTCTCTCTCTCTGCCTGCCTCTCTGCCTACTTGTGATCTCTCTCTCTGTCAAATAAATAAATAAAATCTTTTAAAAAAAAAAAAAGAAAGCAAGTATTTCTTATCCGCAAAGATATTCCCATCATGCTTTGCCAGGGAAGATGCTAAAAGTGGTGTGCAGACCTCAAAAACAGAGGTGTGGATGGAAATACAAGGAACTGTGTTACCTTGGAAGCCATTTAAATTGGTCCATTGCCGCATTTCTGGACCCAGGATTTGAGAACAAAAAAATGTGTTTTTTGTCATGTGATGGCTTGAGGCAGCAGGTACATGCAGAAATATTAGGAATTTTAAAAAATGGAAGTGATGATGATAATTTTATGTCTGCTCCAGAAAATAGAACCTTCTTAGGGGGTGCACAGAGCTTTTATTTGTGGGGGACTGCCTCAAAAATTGCATCCTCACCACCAAACAGAGGGTCATGAACAGAAGAGGCCATTTTCCCCATAATCTACCATCAATGAAAGCAACATGTACATTCATTAGCAAGCAGGCACAAAAAGTCATATAATTAGTCGCTGTAATTTCAGTGAAGCCCTCGCTCTCTGCCCTATTAGAGCCTGAAAAGCATTTTGCACGAAAGTTTCATGCAAAAGCAAAATGGAACAATATTCTGATATTGGAAGCTTCTAAGGCAGAGCACTCCAATAAAAAATAATGTAAGTCACATATGTAATTTAAAATTGTCTAATAGGGGGACACCTGGGGGGCTCAGTGGGTTAAGCCACTGCCTTCGGCTCAGGTCATGATCCCAGGGTCCTGGGATCGGGTCCCGCATCGGGCTCTCTGCTGGGCCGAACCTGCTTCTCTCTCCGCCTCTGCCTACCACTCTGCCCGCTTGTGCTCTCTTTCTCTCTCTCTCTGACAAATGAATAAATAAAATCTTTTTTAAAAATTGTCTTATAGGAGTGCCTGGGTGGCTCAGTCATTAAGCCTCTGCCTTTGGCTCAGGTCATGATCCCAGGGTCCTGGGATCGAGCCCCCCATTGGGCTCCCTGCTCTGCAGGAAGCCTGCTTCTCCCTCTCCTACTCCCCGTGCTTATGTTTTTTCTTTCTTTCTCTGTCAAATAAATAATATCTTTTTTAAAATAATAAAAAAATTGTCTAGTAGTCACATGTGTTTTTTTTAAGATTTTTAAAAAAATTTTATTATTTATTTGACAGAGAGAGAGGGAGAGAGAGCAAGCAAGCACAGGCAGACAAAGTGGCAGGCAGAGGCAGAGGGAGAAGCAGGCTTCCTGCCGAGCAAGGAGCCCGATGCGGGACTCGATCCCAGGTCGCTGGGATCATGACCTGAGCCGAAGGCAGCCGCTTAACCAACTGAGCCACCCAGGCGTCCCTCACATGTTTTTTTAAAAAGTCAATATTGTTTCCTTATAACAAATGTATGGCTGAATGAGTTATTATAAGGTAAGCACCTGTATAATTGCTGCGCAGGGTAATAGGGCTTTGCTGGCTACCCCAGAAGCCTTCTCATGTGGCCTGACCCAATCTCAACTCTATCCTGCTTCTATATGTTATTTGTCTCCCCCACCCCCCCCCCTTTTTTTTTTTTTGAGACATAATTGTTAGAACAGTTCTAGATTTATAGGTAAAAATGAGAGAGAGAGAGAGAGCGAGAGAGCGAGAGAGCAGAAAGTACAGAGTTCCCAATATGCCTCCATGAACGTACCCAATTATTAACACCTTATGCTAGTAGGGCTTATTTGTTACAAATAAGGAACCAATACTGACACATTATTATCAACTAAACTCCCAAATTTATTCAGATTTCTTTAGTTTTTACTTAATGTCCTTTTCTATTCCCGAATCCAATCCAAATCATGACATTACATTTCTTTGCCATGTTTTCTTGGGCTCCTCTTGGCTGTGACGTTTTTCTGATTTCTCTTGTTTCTTTTTTTTTTTTTTAATATTTTATTTATTTGACAGACAGAGATCACAAGTAGGCAGAGAGAGAGGAGGAAGCAGGCTCCCTGCTCAGCAGGGAGCCCAATGCAGGGCTCGATCCCAGGACCCTGGGATCATGACCTGAGCTGAAGGCAGAGGCTTTAACCCACTGAGCCACCCAGGCGCCCTGATTTTTCTTGTTTCTGATGACCTTGAGAGTTTTGAGGATTGTTTGTCAGGGATATTATAGGACATCCTTCTACTGGAATTTGTCTGATTTTTTTTTCATGATTATATTGAGGTTATGGGAATTTGTGAGGAGGATCACAGAGGTAGAGTGCCATGTTCATCATATCAAGGGTATATTATCAACATGACTTATGACCACTGATATTGACCTTGATCACCTGAAGGTGAAATTAATTCTAATAATATATTTTATTTGATCTAATATATCCAAAATATTATCATTTTGGCTTGCAATCAATATAAATATTATCAGTGAGATATTTTACATTCTCTATTTTAAACTAAGTAAAATCTGATGTGGTTTATGCTGACACACATCTCAATTTGGATTAGGCATCTTTCCAGGGCTGCAGGCGCTCATGGCTACAGTGTTAGTACAGTTGCAAGAGGCAACTGCCAAGGTTCAAGCAGGCAAGAGGGCACTCGTCCCTTCCCCCTTAATTCCCCAAATAAATCCAGATGTTCAATCATAGTTTTCCTTTGTTTTTAGCTACTCTAAAAGATCCCTTCCCAACCCTCCTGCCCACAGGATCTTTGCATAATTGTCACAAGTGGCTTAGAAATTACCCACTTCTTTTAAGCCTGCTTAGGTTTTTTGTTTGTTTGGCCTTTCTCTGCTTGTTTGTTTTGTTTTTACCTAAAAACCACAAATTTGAGGGCTGTGCTCCATTGGTCCTGCTGAGCCTCCTTCCCTTTGGAGCAAATGAAGTGGTCCGGTCTGTTTGAGCAGCTAAACCACATGGAAAATAGGAAGAAATTCAAAGGATTTTTTGGAGGGGTTGAGGAGAGAGAACACTCTAGCTAAAACTTCACAGTATGACCTTGTGACACTCATTAATAACCCTTTAGATATAGTGGGGGTGCCTGGGTGGTTCAGTCAGTTGAGCGTCCGACTCTTGATTTCTGCTCAGGTTATGATCTCAGGGTCATGAGACAGACCTCTGCATCAGGCTCTAGGCTGGGCATGAAGCCTGCTTAAGATTCTTTCTCTCCAGGGGCGCCTGGGTGCTCCGTCTGTTAAGCATCTGCCTTGGGCTCAGGTCATGATCTCAGGGTCTTATGATCAAGCCCCATGTTGGGCTCCCTGCCCAGCAGGGTGTCTGCTTCTCTCTCTGCCGCTCCCCCTCTTTGTGCTCTCTCTCTCTTTCTGTCAAATAAAGAAATAAATCTATAAGGAAAAAAAAAAAGATTCTCCCTTTTCCTCTGCCCATCCCCCACCACTCAGCACTCTCTTTCTAAACAAAAAAAAAAAACAAACAAAATTGGATATAGTCTTACCATAATGAGAGCAGCAACATTAGCATATGCTCACCCGCTCCTATCACAGGCTGTAAAGTGGGCCATATATAAAAGTACCCTCCCTTATCTTCAGGAAAAGTCATTTGCTGCTAGATTGAAGTCAATATTTGACTTCAAGCTTAAAATGTTTTGTGTTTTAAAAGACCTAAAGTGTTAACAGAATTTCATTTCAATCAAAACAATTTTGTCAACAGTTAGTTTCCCAAGCCTATTTCATTCATACCGTAGCTAAAATAAACTGCATTTGAACTGAAAATTGTGGAAAAGACTACTGTCACATTATTTACGAGAGCCCTCAGCATAGAAAGCTACAATAGGTGTGTTTCTTGTGCATAGATGGCTCTGTAGGAAAAGCTAATGCAGTTAGATTGTCCTCTTGGTCTCTAAAGCTCTCCACCCCTCTCCACTCTCATTTTCTTCTCCTGAACTCTTGGGATTTCATCCAGCTGGGAACTTTCACCCTCTTTTTCCCTTTTCCCCAGTCTTGCAAAGAGTAAAAGTTCTTAGGGAAAAAATTAAAAGACTGTTCTTTTAGCTTGGTATCCATGGAAGAGGGGAGGTGGAAGGTTGGTGACATGTACAGAAAAGATTATTTTTAAACCTTTATTCAACTTTTTTAAATGAAAAAAATTTTTTTTTACTTTAGCAAATATTTATTGAGAACTCACTATTATTCTGGCTCCAGTCCAGGCTGACCACACGTAAACATTTCTTTTTTTTTTTTTTTTAAATTTCATTTTATTTTTTCGGTGTTCCAAGATTCATTGTCTATGCACCGCACCCAGTGCTCCATGCAATAGTGCCCTCCTTAATACCCACCACCAGGCTCCCCCATCCCCCTACCCCTCTCCCCTCCAAAGCCCTCAGTTTGTTTCTCAGAGTCCACAGTCTCTTATGCTTTGCCTTAAATGATAAAATTTTAAATCCAGTTTCCCTGAAGTCTTTAGGTTTGATATACAAATTTTATTACTGTAAGAATAAGCCTAGTATATTTTAATGAGGGGGCTTTGATTAGTCAGGTTGAACAGACTAAACTCCCTTCAACCAGTTATGTTTACAAGCTTAGTTTAATTAAATTTCCCTTAAATGTTTTAAACTGCATTAATAGGGACGCCTGGGTGGCTCAGTGGGTTAAGTGGCTGCCTTTGGCTCAGGTCATGATCCCAGGGTCCTGGGATCGAGTCCCACATCAGGCTCCTTGCTCAGCGGGGAGCCTGCTTCTCCCTCTGCCTCTGCCGGCCACTCTGTCTGCCTGTACTTGCTCCCGCTCTCTCTCTGACAAATAAATAAATAAAATCTTAAAAAAATAAAAGATAAACTGCATTAATAAATATAACATTCAGTTTTCTTCTTAAGGACATTCATCACCTACTCTAACACTCTAAGGAAAACACTCTCAAGTACTTACAAACTAAACTAAATTTATAAATATAACAAATCTCTTGAGATGTTCCAATACTATACTGCTTGCAAACCATAAAATCCTCTTACACCCTTTCATCAATAAATTACATACCTAAAGTCAATTACTCCATTGTACATTTCAAGCTGGAATCAGAAGGCTAATCTCTGAGATATTCTCATGCACCCAATTATTTTAAGCATTATAAATACTGTGAATACCAAATACACACAGACTGTTGTTCCTAAATTTAATACCATAGTGTGGATTTGGTCTCTTGATTTTTCTATATTTAAATTAAATCTTCCCAAGGCTAAAATACATACATGCACTAGACGAAGGGAACAGTTAGATCATCTCAAAATGAGTTGATGTTCCTATCCCAAGCAAGTTGCATTGATTTCTTGCCAGAGATTTCTGGCCCAAGGCAGGATCTGAATTCCAGGGTTATTTTTCCAGCACCAAAAATAGATGTACTTGCCTTTAAAAAAAAAAAATCAGTCACTTATTCCAACGGGGGACGTTAAGCCCAAAACTTTCCAATGGAAATGGTTGGCATTGCTAAACCCGCCTTCTGGGTTTGAGTTACACAATTATCTAATTTTTGGCCTTTATTTGAATCCCCAACTCATCTCCCCCACCACCACCACCATGGTGCTTCAGTGAATTCAACTCTTCTTTTCACTGTTCGATTGAATTGTGAATTATTTTAACATTTTTATCTGCTAGCTGCACAGTCTTTAAGTTATCAATGGCATGTGTTTGCTTCAAGGCGGGAAAGCTGCCCAGGATCACCGTGAGGCTGGGTTCCGTGTCAAGCAGGAGTGGGGAATGACACCCTGCCTGGATGGGAAGACGGTGGCCTCTGTGTGTAGTGGGAGAGGGAGAAAGCTCTTGGGACATCAAGAAGTGTATCCTTGTGAGGAGAGGCATAATGGTAACAGTGGCTCAAGGCATGAAGCCTCTACTCTTCCAAACCCTGTCCTTGATTTACGGTGACCTCCATCCCTCCTCCCAATGCGATGGTGGTAGTGGGGGAATTGGTAGGGTCTCATCTCATGCTACATGGAAAGATGTTACTTCTGACTTCCTGTTGGCCCAAGTATCCCTAGTCCTTGCCTAGTACGGGCAGACTTGAGAGCCATTGATAGCCACTGGTAACAATTTTCTGCCAGAAAATTCATTTCTGAAGTGTGGCCTTTGCTGTTCTGCTTTATCTTTCTGTCTACAGCTTCCTTTTTACCTTTCCCTGCCTAGCCAGTGCTGCTGCCCTGGGGCCTTTCACTTCCTGTTTGCTCTCAGTGCCACACCTTTACTCTGTGTTTCTTCTGCCCCTCCTCTCCCCCTCCCCCACACCCACCTCTAGCCTCAGATCTTAGTTTCAGTTCCACTTGGCTTAACTCCTTTCTTTATAAGCTCCGATATTCTAATAAACTTCCTCTTGGGTGGGACCCACATCTGGATTGGGATTCCTTTTCGATGTGGTCTTCCCCATGGCTCCACCAGGGGGAAGGCTTTGTTTATATCCAGTTACATTCCCAACACCCAGCACCTGTCTGGCATGTAATTGTGCCACCAAAACCCTTTATAACGTGGACTTGAATTGAAATTGGAACACTAATCTCTACAATTCAAAAAGAAATAATGAGTCTTGAAATTTAAGATTTGAGAATTTTAGATTTAGTGAGGACTTGGAGATTTCTGGAGATGGCAACCATTGACTTATCTACAGAGAGTAAACTTTTTACTGGGGTATAACATGCAGAAAAATGCCCACATCAACATACAGCTTGATGAGTGTTCACAAAGCGAGCACTTTTAGGTAACCAGCCTCAGATCAAATAGTGTCACCAGCTAGATCCCAGGACTTGATCTTTATTGCTTGTGCTCACTAAACTCTGTCTTACATTTTTCCTTAAGCTCTTCTTTCCGGTTTACCTCTTTACTCAGGCAAATGAAACCCCAAACCACCCTGCCGGTGAGGGGGTCTGCTCTGACAAGACCTCCCACTGGCCCAGACCACCCGACCTTTTGAGTAACTGCCCCCACCCGCCAACTTGCACCTGTGCAGACAACCCTGGAGTGACCTCTGGAATGACCTACAATCACCTCTACTTCCTTATAATACTAAAATCTCCACCCAGGGAGAAGCCTCCGCTTCATTTACATAACACACAATGTATGTACTGGCATATTTCCTTAAGGAGCATGTGTGACCTTATGGCTATCCCTACATCTGATGCTAAGGCTTCCCCTCTCTAAATATTCATCCTAATCCTAAGCAAAAGGAACCCATGCACCCGTTCTCCCAGAGTCAGGGATTTGGAAGCCATTCTGGGGGATCTCCTTATTTGTTGCAAGTAAAAGTTTTCTTGGTAGGACAAATCAACCCCGGGGCAGTTTCTGACTTACTAAGGAGTGAACTCACATTGGTTTGGTTACAATAACCCAACATTCTCAGCACCCCAGAAGGCCTCCTAGTGACCCCTAACAATGACTGTCAATTTTATTCAACATTACGAAATAATTCCTGGGGACGCCTGGGTAGCTCAGTGAGTTAAGTCTCTGCCTTTGGCTCAGGTCATGATCTCAAGGTCCTGGGATCGAGCCCCGCATCAGGTTCTCTGCTCAACAGGGAGCCTGCTTCCCCCCTCTCTTTCTGCCTGCCTCTCTGCCTACTTGTGATCTCTGCTGTCAAATAAATAAATAAAATCTTAAAAAGAAAAAAAGAAAGAGAGAATTCCTGATGGTATTTCATTGTTTGTAGGCATTAATAGCACTGAGTCTGAAAGTGTGATCTTGGGCAACTTAAATCTCTCTGTGTCTTCTCTCACCTGGAAAATGCAAATGACAATAGTAACTTTAATAGAGGTGTCCCTAGAATAGGCAAAAAAATATTAGTGATTGAATCAATCACAGTTTAGCCCTGAAATAGGAACCACATAAATCATTTCCAACAAAGAGAAAATAACAAAGGGCCCACGTGTTGGAAGAGGTCAGAAGCCAGTCAGGTGAGAAAAACCCAGAGGTCACTCACAGCAGCAAATAGGTAGCATCCCTTGGCCTGGAGAGACACATGAAGGAAACAGTCTTATCGGAGGCCAGAAGGCCAGCTGTCAGGAGGAGTGTAGGCATCACCAGGCAGAAAGCAGCACCCCTGAGAGGGGCTGTCCAGCTGGTGGTAGAACCTGTTGGGTCCGTAATCAAAAGAGCGAGACTGATACAAAGCGAAGGTCAAGCAAAGCTTTATTTCGCGCCAAGCATCAAGAATCAAACTGACCGGCCAGGGCCGTCTCTTACAAAGAGGCGACCCCTGTCTGCCTTACAGACTGGCTTTTATGGGCAAAGGCCATGTGGTTGGGCCTGGCCACACACAGGTGGCCAATGACACAGAGAAAACTGCACAGTCAGGCTAGGTCACACATAAATGACCAATTGAGTTACAATTTACCTCATAGTAGGCATTTGAACTAGCCTATCACCTTGGTCAGAATTGGTGCCCAGAGGGTGGGGTCCACACATCTTGATAGCTAGGGAGACAGTATGCACCCTCATTGATTGGATACCCCCACCAGGCCTGACCTGCCCTTGTATTTGGGCTTTGTTTCCTGGGACTGATTTCCGGGACTTGTTTTTAAGGGACTTGTTTTTAAGTAAGTCCCCTGCGGGGAGCGGCGGCGCCTTATGGAAGGGGGGCAGAGACAGTTTAAGTTTTACTGCATAAACACCACAATGGCTATTCAACCGAAATGGAGCCGTTTTGGCTAAATAGGCCCTTACAGAACCCTGGAGTCACAAATGCCAGAGAAGATGTCGCGAAAAATAGTGGTGACTGGGAAGAGGGGTGGATGGAGATAAACCCCACCTTCTCCCTTCCTGCCTAATGCCCGTGTCTCCCACTGCTACAGGATGTCTTCGACTTTGGTGTCCGGGATTCTTGGTCATGCAGCTTAGAAGAATGAAGAGGTAGACCAGCAGAAGAGTGGTGGGCAGCAAAGCAAAGATTATTGAGCAACAGTACAAAGCTCCCGAAAAAGAAGGGGACTCGTTGCCAGGGGAGTTTCTAAGACTAGAGGAGTCTGATGGCTGGTAGCTGGGCTGTTTTAATTTGATTACCCCTCCAGGGGCCTGTCACCCAATCAGGTTTTTGTCCTCCACCTATCACGTGGGAAAGGGTGGCAGGCTTGTTCCAGAGTGATGTAAAATCCTTTTAAGAGTGCTTCCCTCTTAGGGCAAGGGCTCTTGTCCCTGCCTGCCTTTCTTCCAACTATGCTTCATCACCATTGGCCAAACTCTCTGGAAGCCAGAGGGATAGGAGCGGAAAAGGTGGTTCGCCAAAATTCAGAACAAAGCACATGACAGTGCACATGGATCTAAGAGGAGATGCAAGGGCACCTGGGTGGCTCAGTTAAGTGGCTGCCTTGGCTCAGATCATGATTCCAGGTTTCTGGGATTGAGCCCTGCATCAGGTTCCCTGCTCAGCGGGGTGTCTGTGTTTTCCTCTACGCCTCCTCCCTCCTTGTGCTCTCTTTCATGCTCTCTCTCACTCTCTCAAATAAATTAAAATCTTTAAGAAAAATAAGAAGAAAAGCACTTGATGAGTACCGATGCTATTGTTACTAGTATTATTTTTTTCTCATTTCAAAATGTCTTGTTTATCCTTGATAAAATTCTTGTTAGCATTAGCCTTCCATTTATCAGTAATTATTAGAATTTCTTTCGGGCTTACATGTGGCATTGCAGTTACCACTGTTGTTCAAGAACAAAAATTCAGCCCAGTGAATATGAAGATCTTCCATTGGCAGCATCCCTCCTGGGGAGCAGAGGGGATGTCCGTGGATTTGTACAAAATGGAGGGTTTTGATAGGGAGGAGGGTGGGGCCAGAAAGTTATTAGCAAAAGAAAAGAAAGGATTGTTTCAGACAAGGTCACCTTTCCTTAGGCAGAAAGCCAGGGGATTTTATAAGTGACCACCCCAAGCTTCCTTTGGTGGGGGGAAGGGGTTGACTGATCATCTCCTTGGTGCTGATAAGAAAATGCTCAACTCCTCACTGTAGGCATACATTTCTGGAGGTTGAAACTGCAGTTAGGTTAGGAATTAAGCCTTGGGTTTGGTGACTTGGCCTAACGGATGCCATTTTGGGCCTGTGGTTTTCTTTTTAACATTGTGTAACCACCCAAAACTTGGCTTCAAACTGCACGAATTATTAATTTGCTCACAAGCATGCAATCTGCGCAGAGCTGGGGAGGGACAAATGTTTCTGTACAATGTGGCAGCTCCACGGGGGACAGAGGGCCCGCTTGCTCACTCTTGTATCTCTGGTGCTTATAACAGGGCCTGGAACAGATAGTTAGGCATGAGAGAGGAGGGATAAAGCAGATGCTGGCCACTCCCAAGATTAACAGCGACACCTTCAGTGCCCGGGCTGGCGAGTGATCCCAAGGTTTTGTGTTAAAACGCCCAAGGCGAAGTTAATGGGTGAAAAATCACTGCTCCCCAAATCCTAAACAGAAACCTGTTACACAAAAAAGCACAAGATGAGGCCTTAGCTCAGTAGTTAGACAATTGGGTTGGAATCCCACTCCATCACCACACCAGCTGCATGATAATCTTAACATTTATCCCCTCTAAATCCTGCTTTCCTCCCCTGTGAAATATAGATGTTCTGAGGAGGAAGTGAGATTGTTCATTCACTTACCACAGTGCTTGGAGTATAGTGCAGCTTGATACATATTAATCATTATTATTATTATATGTTGTCTTTTTTCCACAACTTGAGAGGTATTTGAGGCTCGAAGAGGCCATGATGGTGTTCTCCAAGAGTTAATGTGAGTCAAAAGACGTACACTGCTCCTAGGAGAGCAAAATAATCCAGAAACTAACCCAGTTCATCAGAAGTAGCCAATCACATTAAGGGGAGTTCTAAAGAAATGAAACCTTCCCACCTTCCCAATCTGAACCCCCACCAACAATAGTCCATTCAGTTGAGACAACACTGTGGTGGTGGGCATCTACTGTTTTGTTCATTTAGAACAGTAACTCCCAATTTACTTCTTCATCTCCTCATGCAGGCATTCTACCATCTCACATTATTACAGGAAGGAAAGTTATCTATATCTCCTGATCTTGAAAGTACTGGTTTATGAAGAAGTCCTGTGATGCTCAATAGCACAATGTCCCCAATTCACCATAACTAACATTTCAGAAAGAAGATATGGTCAAGAAGAGTGGGAAAAGCAAACTCCACTCTAATCTTGGAGGATAGAGAATAGGAGAGAAATAAGAAATGAAATTGAAGGAGTAAGGATGTCAGGCAAGCACATGTCCCCATGTCCCTTCCTGAGACTCCAGGCTACATAAAGGAATTTAATAAAACCCTTGCATATTAAAAAAAAAACAAAACCCAAGGCGATGTCCTCCTTTTCTTGGGCATAAAATTGGACAGTTTTGGCCGGGTTGGGGTAGACCAATAACAGGGGCCCTGCTTAAGAGGCTCTTTATTTATTATTATTTTTAAAATATTCTATCTATCTATTTGAGAGATAGAGAGAGGGAAAGCACTTCCCCTGGTCAAGGGACAGAGAGCAGCCCAGTGCCCATGTTGCCCACATTTGTAACAGGCAGTTGAGGGAGGATTGTGTTTATTAGGGCAACCTTGTGCCCAATGCCCTGTTGTCATCAGCAGATGGCACCCAGATCTAAAGGGATCACATGAGAGAGACATTAGCCATCTCTGCAGAGATGCAGAGGCCAGACTATGGATAGACAACTGAGGGCTCCCAAAATGTGGGCCCCAGTGCTTGAGGCCATGTATCTTGACAGGGCTCCAGGAAGTGAGAGGAAAACTCCAAGAATGACTAGGATAGATTTTCTGCTGAGTTGGCAGAGCATGACAGATGAAATTAAGTTGATTTATTATTTTTTAAAAGATTTAATTTATCTATTTGAGAGAGAGAGAGAAATAAAGAGCACCAGAGGGGGGAGGAGCACAGGGAGAGGGAGAAGCAAGCTCCCCCCCTGAGCAGGGACCCCAACCTGGGGCTTAATCCCAGGACCCAGTATCATAGCCTGAGCTGAAGGCAGATGTTTAACTGACTGAGCCACCCAGGCCCCCCTTAAGCTAATTTATAGAAAACGATCTTTCTCCACAAACTGGCTTTGTGAACTGAGAGTCACAACAACTAAGTAAGAGTTAGAAAGAGCTTGCTTGAGGTGGGATTAGGTTTTGAAGACTTGAGGAAATGTGAGCATGGGAGTCAGGGTGGGGGACTGGTGGAAACTGGATATAGTGTACTCTATAGGTCAAGGTCGCATTGAGACCTGGGGAAGGGAAAGTGACTTACAGGCTCTTCTGCTATAAGGGTTTCTGATATGCAAATTAGTCTGTCTGTGATTGGTTAATAGGGAAATGATGTCAAAAAAAGTCAAAAGTTGTGTTGATTCATATGCAGTTTTACCCAATAGGTTAATGTTTTGTTCCACTAAGTAACAACAGCTGAATGTCAAAGTGCTGAACACAGAGAGCTGCGGAGCTGCTGAGGGATACAGTGCTGTGTAGAATACCCATAATTCATCCCGTATTATTCTCTTGTTGTGATTTGGTCATGTCCTCTGTCTTAGAGTTGGAATCCTACCTGATCTTTACTTATGGAATTAATAGCCTCAAGCTGTTCTTATACCCTTTCCATGAAGCTACCTTCATTTTTTAAAACTAAAGCCCTTTATTAATTACTTCTTTCTTTTTTTGTTTTTTAAAGATTTTATTTATTTATTTGACAGATAGAGATCACAATTAGGCTGAGAGGCAGGCAGAGAGAGGAGGAAGCAGGCTCCCTGCAGAGCAGAGAGCCGGACCGGGGCTCGATCCCAGGACCCTGAGATCTTGACCTGAGCCAAAGGCAGAGGCTTTAACCCACTAAGCCACCCAGGCGCCCCTAATTACTTATTTCTTTATTGGGGATTGAACTTGTCTTTTTAATTGTACTGCTGATTTATTAGGATGGTTATTTTTTGTTAGTGATGCCATTATTGAGTTGTATACATTTTAAGTGGTCTGTCTCAACTGAATGTTTTCCATAAACCTTATTGTTTTAACAGTAGTTCTTTTTTAAATTAACATATAATGTATTATTTGCCCCAGGGGTGCAGGTCTGTGAATAATCAGGTTTACACATTACACAGCACCCACCATAGCACATACCCTCCTCAATGTCCATAACCCAGGCACCCTCCCATCCTCAGCCTCCAGCAACCCTCAGTTGTTTTGTGAGATTAAGAGTCTTTTATGGCTTGTCTCCCTCCTGATCCCATCGTAACAGTAGCTCTTTGCAGAGTGGTGATTTTTTTGGATATATTTTATGGATTTTTGTGGAACTGCTTGTACTTCTTGCACTAGCCACCAGGTGGCATGACCAGCCCCAGGCGACTTCTTTGCTTTCCAGGAATTCCGAGAGCCTGAGGGCAGGGAAAGTAAGCAGCAGGCCGGGCAGTGGCTGGTCTCACACCAGCATGTATATCTTGCCTCCTCTACCTTGTTCTTTCTTCTTCTGCCTTGCGTTAACAATACTGGTCATTTATGAATATGTTCTTTAGAGAGTTCCTAGCGGTCCTATTTTCTATAGCTGAACTTAATTTCTGTCTTAACATCTCAACCTACACCCTGGTTGAAAACTGGGTTAGTGAATTCCAGGTTTTCTTGGTCATTTTAGAATTTTCCTGTCATCCCAACTCAGTCAACTGTGAAAAATCCTTTCCTTTCCTCAGCTTCCCTTCAGGGTAGCATTTAAGTTCCCAGATGTTTAAGGAACAGCACATCTTTAGAAGTAAGCCTGTGGGGGCGCCTGGGTGGCTCAGTGGGTTAAGGCCTCTGCCTTCAGCTTGGGTCATGATCCCAGGATCTGGGATCGAGCCCTGCATCGGGCTCTCTGCTCCGTGGGGAGCCTGCTTCCTTCTTTCTCTATCCCTGCCTCTCTGCCTATTTGTGATCTCTGTCTGTCAAATAAATAAATAAAATCTTAAAAAAAAAAAAAAAAAGAAGAAGAAGAAGGATGCCTGTGATCTGGCTGTCATTCCTCACTTGTCTACATTGCCATCTACTGAATGTGTGACCCTGTGCCGGCCTCAGGTGTTGCTGTCTCTCTAGGATGGCATCCGTTGAGATGCCCATGTCCCCATCTGGTTGTCGGTTATAACCTTTCTCTCTCTCTCTTTCTTTCTTTCTTCCTTCCTTACTTTCTTTCTTTCCTTCCTTCTTCTTTCTTTCTTTCTTTCCTTCCTTCCTTCCTTCTTTCTTTCTTTCTCTTTAATTTGAGATAGAAAGGGAGAAAGAGAAATCACACACAGAGGGAGAGGGAGAAGCAGACTCCCTGCTTGCTGAGCAGGGAGCCCAACTCCGGCTCCACCCCAGGACCCTGGGATCATGACCTGAGCTGAAGGCAGATGCTTAACTGACTGAGCCACCCAGGTGTCCCCAGTTATAACCTTTCATGACATTTTGTGCAATACTGTCCCCTTTGCGGGACGCCTGGGTGGCTCAGTTGGTTGAGCGGCTGCCTTCGGCTCAGGTCATGATCCCAGCGTCCTGGGATCGAGTCCCACATCGGGCTCCTTGCTCGGCAGGGAGCCTGCTTCTGCCTCTGCCTCTGCCTGCCACTCTGTCTGCCTGTGCTCATATGCTCTCTCTCTCTCTGACAAAAAAAAAAAAAAAATACTGTCCCCTTTGTCAAAACCCCTTAGATGGTTTTCTCTTTCAGCTAATCTTTGCAGTCCTCTGAGGAAGAGAGAACATGTAGAAAAATCTAGCTGTTCTCTTAGCCAGTAAGAGGCTTGGCAGGCTTTCCAGGCCCTCTTTGTCCAGTGGCATCCTTCATAGGCTTTTGTTCTGGGCCCCAGACAAGTGATATGGGGACTCCATGAGGGTCAGCCTCCAGATTTTAGATGGGAAGTTGGCATAAATGTCTTCTACTCTCAGAACACCCTAAGTTCATCTAGGAATCTGGAGCTAATCCTAGACGAGGATAGGTGAAATATTATCTTCTTGTTTTAGAAAGATCAGTGCATATCTGTCTTATTTTCCTTACACACATAGCCCATTTCAGCTTAAAGAATTTTTGTATAGTGTTGGGGAGAGAGAAGGGGAGCAACAAATTTTTCCTGATTTACATTTTTATCTAAGCCCTTGAATTTAAAACAAAAACACTGGACTACCTTTGTCCTTAACTTCTGCCCCTCTGAGGCAACAGAGGACTCACATCCAATGACCTGAATGGGGATGGTCACAGAACAAAAAAAGATCTGTGGCGTAAAAATGTTGGCTAATATTTCACAATATCATGTTGCCACATTTGTAACTATTTACACTTTCTAAATGCATTTGGGCAACAAAAAGGGGGGTAAGACCAACCAAGAAAACTGTTCACAAGTACATCTATGTGTGGACTCAATTGGTCAACAGATTGTATCAGTGTCCAATGAGGAAACAAAACCACACAGTAAATCCAACAAGGAATGTTTCATAAAAAGAATTATTAATTATAATAGGGAATTTATAATTAATGACAATGGGGCAGGGAAGGGACTATGATGAATACCCCAGGACTGAGGGAGAGTGCCTAAAGAAGGACAAATTTGGAGGAGTGTCAGGGGTCTTTTCCAAGGATGGGATTCAGACCTCACTGAAGAGGTGTGGTTTTAACTGAATGAGCTGAACATATACTCCACTCCTTTATTATTTGTGTTTTGGTAACATCTCTCCAGATCACCTCTGCCAGATGGGGTCATGAGAGAATACAGGTCTTTACTTTAGAGGCTACACACTTTTATCAAGGGTGCTCATGAAATTGAAGAGATATCAATCCAACATTGTTGGTGGTTAAAATAATGTTTAACAGGACCCTTGGTAGGTATTTTTTTTTAAAAAGATTTTATTTATTTGACAGAGAGACAGATCACAAGTGGGCAGAGGGGCAGGCAGAGAGAGAGGAGGAAGCAGGCTCCGTGCTGAGCAGAGAGCCTGATGCGGGGCTGGATCCCAGGACCCCGGGATCATGACCTGAGCTGAAAGCAGAGGCCTTAACCCACTGAGCCACCCAGGTGCCCCTTGGTAGGTATTTTTGAGCCTGTGTCAGGGTTGTGTTCATAGAGTTCTAGCATTTTATTTTATTTTTTTAAAGATTTTATTTATTTATTTGACAGACAGAGATCACAAGTAGGTAGAGAGGCAGGCAGAGAGAGAGGAAGGGAAGCAGGCTCCCTGCTGAGCAGAGAGCCCGATGTGGGGCTCGATCCCAGGACCCTGAGATCATGATCCGAGCTGAAGGCAGAGGCCTTAACCCACTGAGCCACCCAGAGGCCCCGAGTTCTAGCATTTTAAAATAGTAGAAAAAAGCTTAGAAATCATCTAGTCCAATCCACTGATTTTACAGATGGATTAATCAGGCTAAGAAAGCACAGGTGACTTGTTTGAGATCACCAACTAATTACTAGCTAGCTGAGATAATTACCTAGTCTCCTCTTCTTAATCCCATACTCTTTCTACCCCATGATATTGAAGCCAACCAGAACTTCACACATTTCTGACAATGCTCTGCCCCTTTAAACATAAATACTCACTCTGAAAAAGAAGGGGAGTGTTGATATAAATGAGTGATATTATACATAAGCAAGGAGTTTGGATTCAGAAACAGTCTTGGTTTTTCATCTTGTTTAACCAGTTGTTTGTATTTCTGAGCTTTAGTGTCTTCATCAGGAAAGCAGGATAAATTAATAAATAATAATAAGCTGCCTCAGAAGATTATTATGAGGGCTAATAATAACTCAACATGGGTAGCACATAGTAAGTGCTCAATAAATAACAGTAGTTATAAAATGGTTACTCCTTCCCTGTAATAGATACATTAAAGTAACAACCTGTGTGCCATAAAAACCTTAGTCTTTGAAGAATGCACAGTTGACAGTACTGACATTTTTATAACAAATCAGTACTTTTCTGTGTAAATGAAAGTTACACACACACACACACACAGTTGCCTGTTAGAAAAAAAATCCGTCTTTATTAAATGAACAATTGGCAAACATAAGTCCATTTTACACAAATCAATATTCTCTCTCCATTCTAATTTCATCTGATTGCTTGAAAACAATTCTTATGTCTTTAGGCATAATCTACTCACTTTAAAACTGCCTAAAATGAAACACAAAACGTTTTAAAAAGTACAATAGACCCTGGAGAATGAGGCAGTCCAAGTGAGGGCACAGCTCTGTGTGCACATCCTATGCATAGATGATGGATCCTTCAGAGTGGTAATTACCCAAGGCTCATATCCACTGATGAAAATAACAAATATTTGATACTTTATAGTGAACAAAGTGTTTTCATATATATAACTTTAAATGCTCTTAAGAAACCAAAGAAAGGATGCTATGCCTTTTTTATGACAATAGAAGCAGGGTTAGAGAAGACTATCCAGATATTGGCTGACTAGATGACTGAATTTACAGTATTGTTGTATTAGTTTGCTAGAGCTGCCATAACAAAGTACCACAAAATGAGTGCTTAGAACAACAGGAATTTATGTGTCACCATTCTGGAGGCTGGAAATCTGAAATCAAAGTGTTGGGAGGGTCATGCCCTCTCTGAAGTTGCTAGGGAAAGGTCTGTTCCAGGTCACTCTCCTAGCTTTGAATAGTTCTTGGCTTACAGTAGCATGACTCTAATCTTCACATGGCATTCTCTTTGTCTATGGGTCTGTCTCTGTGTCCAAATTTCCAAATTTGTAAGTACACTAGTCATATTGGATTAGGGTCTACCCTAATGACATCATCTTAACTTGATCATCTGCAAAGACCTTATTTCCAAGTAAGGGCACATTCACAGGTACTCGGGGTTACATGAATTTTAGAAGGACACAACTCAACCCCTAACAATTGCCTTATCTTCCCTCCTTTTAACCTTGTGGGACACATTGGTGGCAGAGAGCATTCATTCATTCACTCATTCATTCAATGAACATTGCAATGCATATGCATCAGGCTCAAAACTGGGTATTGATGATTCAGAAAACAAAATGGACAGCCACCCTGTTCTTGAGAGGAAATCAGAGACACATTATTATGATAATAAACACTATTATTGAAGACCTACTTCACGCTAGGAATCAGAGTAGGTACTTTTCATTTAATCTTCACCATAGTATGTTAATGTTTCAGAGACACACCTAGGGAGAGGGGTTGTACATCCTCGATCTGCTCTGGATGACAGGAGTATTTTCACAAATTAGGTAGCACGTTCATCTGAGTCTGAAAGGATGTGTAGAAATATACTAGGTAGCTCAAAGGTTGCTATGGTGAATAGTACATCCCAAAGAAGAACATTTTATAAAGGAAAAAATAGCACGTTGGAAGGTTAAGAGACGTATCGTAAATTCCACCGGGGCTGAGATTTTTGTCTATTTCTCTCCTGTACCTCGAGCTCTTTGAGCAGTGCCTGGCTCATTCACTAATCGCTTAATCAATAAAAGGGCATCACGTGTCGAAAGGAATGACCTGGCCTGATGCTCACGGTCGCTCTACCACACTAAGGATGAGAATCACGGCTGACAGGTTGAAGATACATAGACAGAATTAAGGAATTCCAGGTGCCTGACACCTGCCATGCCCATTATCCCTACTCCCCAGAACGCGTCGGAGGGAGCCACACCACGAGGGCCGGGAGAATGGCGGGGGGTGGGGGTGGGGGCGCCAGCTCCACACACTCCAAAGTCCGGCTCTTTAGCCAAAGCTGCACTGAAGCACAAGTCTGGGCTTGAAGTCTAACGGAGCTTTCTTCTCTCCTTTCAACCCATCCCGCGCTCATTCCCCGCCGAACTCCCTCGCCGACTACTGGACCGCACCCGGCTGTGTCCAGGCCTTCCCGGAACGCCACAGGAGGAATCCCAGAAGAGCGCGCTCCGGATCGCCGGCCGCGCGCTCCAGACCGCCGGCCGCGCCCTCCTTCCCTCTGGAACGCAGCGAGAGCGCACGCGCGCCATCTCAGCCGAGCGCGCTCCCGCGAGCTCCCTGCAGCCCCGTGCTCATCCGGGTCTCAGAGAGTCTCAAGCCAATAGGGGATGCTCACGGCCTCCAGAGGCGGGGCTAAGGCTTCCCTCACATGGGGCCTGCGGTCACAGGGCGAGCTTGTAAGCGACCAGTCGGCGGAGAAAAAGGGCAGAGGAAGGGAGTTTAGAGTCTCAGCGAGGGTCGACGGCTTTGAGACCAAGCAGCTGCCGCCCCTAGAAGCGACTGAATCGCGAGCTGATTTCTCAGTCAGAGCCGCTGTAGTAAACACACTTCAGAAACGTGAGGTGCCGGGGGTCACGTGGGGAGCGCGCGCTCCAATGAGGATCCGGGGGCGGGGCCGAGGCCGCTGACGCGGCGTTGGCGGTGGAGTCACCCGGGCAGCCTCGGGACCGGTCACCGGCCGGCAACCGTCCAGCGGCCTCGACCACCGTCTCCGTGCTCACTGCTCTTCCCCGGCCCGAGAGACAGCGTGGCCGACTGTGGCTGGATCCCTTCTCATCCCTCTCGGTGGCTCGCCTCAGGCGGGCCGTTTTCGCCTCCGGGGCTGCCTCGGTGGGGCGAGGTTTCCGTGACGAACCTCCTGGGGCTGCCGGGGCGGGTCGGGGCCGTCGTGGCGGCTCGGGCTCGTGGAACGTACTCACTCCCCGGGCTCCGAGGCCCTCGAAGCAATGCGCCTCGTGCCGGCGGTTGCCGCGGGCGCCGGCTTCTAAAGGGCGTCACACCCGGACTCCGCTGACGGCAGCCTCCATTCATCTCCCAGCGGCGCCTCCAGCGCCCTCTCCTCCTCCGGCCCCCTCCTTCTCCGGCCCCCTCCTCGGATTCATTCTTTCCTTTTTTCCCCGTCTGCCGCCCTCTCCCCTCTCCTTGGGTGTGGCGGCTCCCCTGGAAGCAGAGGTGTCGGGTATGAGCCGGCCCTTCCTTCCTTGAATTTCTCGGTGGGGGAACTGGGCGAGGACGCGCCCGCCGCTGCCGCGCCCCCGGGATGGGGGTGAACGCCGTGCACTGGTTCCGAAAGGGGCTCCGGCTTCACGACAACCCCGCCCTGAAGGAGTGCATTCAGGGCGCCAACACCATCCGCTGCGTCTACATCCTCGACCCCTGGTTCGCCGGCTCCTCCAATGTGGGCATCAACAGGTGGCGGTAAGTCGGAATCCCGCGGGAAATGGGGATTTCGGGGCTGAATGAATCAGGACTTGACCTGCAATCGGCGGATCTGAGAACTCAGACCTGGGACCGCGGTACTCGAGCCGTTTTCAGACTTAGAGGTGCCTTGAATAGGAAATAGAATTGGTTTAATAGTTCTCTGGCCGGAGAGTCCCGGCAGCCTGGAACACCTTGGCCTTCATGTGTGAGTTACGTGCCTCTGCGCTAGTGGGAACTCTTCCCTGCTTTTATGGGGAATTCTTAGCGGTGGAGTTAAACACCCTCCCGGTTCTCAGTGGCCGGTGGATGGATCGATTTTTCTTGGCTTCTCTGTGGCATTCGAAAGGATCGCGGCTTTGCGTGTTTACGTTTGTGTGTCTGGGTAACTCACAGTGTGGAGAAAATCTTTCATTCGGTACAGGCACCTCCACATCCACTTTTCTTCCACCTCGGGCTTGCCTAGGAAAAGCAAGGGAAACATCTGGTTTCTCTTTGCTCAGCTCTTCCTCTCAACTCCTCCTTGTGGCTGACTAGAGAAAACACAGCTTTTCTTTCTAGGCAAAGTATAAAGCCTTCTAGGGATCAGAGCACTGAAAAAAAATTTCGAGAAGCTTTATGATCTTTTTCTGAAATCCCAGGCTAGATGATTGTTAGGCCCCCTGGTGAAAATGAAAGCATTTGTTTAACAGATAGCTTATTGGTCACTGCTGTATACCAGGCACTGCTTTTAACAGCAGAGATAGAGCAGTGAATGAAACAAAAATTCTTAGCCTTTTCCAGCATATGTTCCAGAAAGTCAAATACATAGTAGTTGATGGTGATAAAAGGTGTAGAGAAATATGAAGCAGAGATAGAGAATAAAGAATACATTGGGGTGGGATTTTCCTTGCAGTTAAAAAAAAATTTTTTTTTTAAAGATTTTTATTTGAGAGAGTGTGAGTGAGCGAGTAGGAGCCAGGGGCAGGAGCAGAGAGAGAAGCAGACTCCCCACCAAGCAGGGAGCCCAACTCGGGGCTCCATACCAGGACCCCAAGATCATGACCTGAGCTGAATGCAGCTGCTCAACAGACTGAGCCACCTAGGTGCCCCTCCTTGCAGTTTTAAATATGGTGATTGGGGAAAACTCAGAGAAGGTAGCACTTGAACAAACTGATGAAACAGGTAATGGATTGGTAATGGTAATGGTAATGGATTGCAGATTCTAGGGGAAAGGCATTCCAGGCTGGGGGAACAGTGAGGGAAAAGGCAGGGAAGTGGAAATGTGTTTAACCTTTAGAAGAAACAAACAGCAAAAGAAGCAATATGAAAGGAGCAAAATAGTGCTGGTAGTAGGTGAGGTCAGAGATACAACAGGGCCAGACTGAAAAGAGGTTTATATAAGGCAGTTGTCAAGATTTGGGCTTTTATTCAAAGCAAAGATGGAATGATTGTAGGATTATAAGCAGAGGAGTGGTGTAATCTCTGATCATAGTTCTGGATTGGGAGGAGAAGGTGGACAAGAAACAGGAGGCTGTTGCATTCTTCCAGGTGAGAGATGGTAGTGGCTTATGTCACAGTGATAGTGGTGGATGTAGTGGGAAATAGTCAAATACTGAGTATATTTTGAAGGAAGAATCCATAGTGTTGGGTTCCTGGGTGGCTCATTTGGTTAAACGAGTGCCTTCAGCTCAGGTCATGATCCTGGAGTCCCAGGATCCAATCCCTCACAAGGCTTCCTGCTCAGCAGGGTGTCTGCTTCTCCCTCTGACCTTCTTCCCTCTCCTGTTCTCTCTTTCAAACAAGTAAATAAAATCTTAAAAAAAAATAATCCACAATATTTGTTGGCAGATTGTATATGTGTATTAGAGAAAGAGAAGGAATTAGGAATTATTTTAAAATTGTTGGTTTGGGGAACTAGGCTAAAGCTGCACGTGGCAAAGAAAGTGAAGTCATTTGCAGAAGCCATTGGGAGGGTGATTGGAATTCTCTTTTGGACTCATTAAGTTTGAAATGTTTATTATACATCCAAGTAGAGATGGCTGTTTGGCAGTTGGATATATCAGGAGTTCAGGACAGAGTTCCAGATAGGAGGTATAAATTGGAGAGTCATCAGTTTGTAGATAATATTTAAAGCCATTTACTCATTCATCTTTTCATTGAACAAATATTTGTCATGCATCTACTATATACCAGGCATTGTTTTAGGTTCAGGGCATTCAGCATTAACAAAAATAGCTAAAAAAATCCCTATCCTGTTAAATTTTAGTGGAGTCATGACACTTTGTGAGAACATAGGGAAGTGAGTGTAGATAGAAAACAGAGCAGGTCCAAGGACAGGGCCTTGGATACTCTAATGTGTAGAAATTGTGGAGCTGTGGAAGAATTAGCACAGGAGATTGAGAAGGAGTATCTAGTAATATGGGAAGAAAACCTAAAAGAGTATGGTGTCTTAGAGGCCAAGTAAAGAAAGTATTTCCAAGAGCTTGATTTACCTATGTCAGGTGTTACTGATAGGTCAAGTGAGATGAGGACTAAAAATTAAGAATCATAGTTAGGATTTTGAGGTCATTTATAGTCTTGACTGGAGTGGTTTCAGTAGTGTCAGAGGCAGAGACTTTCTGGAATGGCAAAGAGGCTGAGAGGAGAGAATTGGGGGACAACTTCTACATATAGCTCTTTTAGGGAGTTTTGATATAAGGGGATCAGAAAAATGATGAGGGGCCTGGATTGGAATGTGAACTCAAGAGAGGATTTTTTTTTTTTTTTTGAAGATTGACGAGATTATAGAATGTTTGTGTGCTGATGGGAATGATACAGCAACTATATATAAAAGCACTCAGCAGAACTGATGTCATTAATGTAGATTCTGGGAAAAGATAAATGTAATATATTTTAATGTATTAATAAATATCTTAAAATAATATAGTAATAATAACCTTTTCATAAAACTGTTAAAGAGGATTAGGTTAGTTAACAAATGTAAAATGCTTAAAATATGACTGGTAAGTGCTTTTTTTTTATTTGCTACTAAATTGAAAGCCCTAGGTGAATAATATCTAATTACATGTTTGCTGTCAGTTTCTTCTAGAGCATTTGATAGGTTTATAAAATCTAGACTATAAGCTTCTGTAGGATAGGGGTTATATGTTATCTTTATATACCCAGCAACTCACATTGTCAAATGAGTGAAATAAAGCTTGTAAGCACAGGAGTAATCCCATATTTTCCTTTTTTAATTCCCATATTTTCCTTTTTAAAAGATTATTTTTAACTACTAAGTATTGCCCTCTCTGAAATATGGGTAAAGATGTAAATAATGAATAGAGAGACTTTTTTCCTTTACTAAAGACTAAGTTATAAAAAGGTAGGGACAGTGTTTTATTTAGTCTGTTCTTACAGCACTGAATTCCATGCTTTTTATATAGTTGTAGCTCAGTTACTATTCATTGAATGAGATGACATCCAGAGTCAGTTATTTTATATTTAAAAAACTTTATTTATTTCCTTATTGACCATAGGATAATGTGCAGTCTCCTTAGTTTGCATTCAGGCTATCTTGTGGGTTTCTACCTTCTTACCTTCATGCCATTTCCTTCAGTCAACAGAATTTCCTAGATTTTTGGATTGGTTTTAATGGAGTTTATTTTACCTAAGTAAATTAACAAAACTACCTTTTTTTGTTTTTGTTTTTGTTTTTTTAAGTAGGCTCCATGCCCAGCATGAAGCCCAGTGCAGGGCTTGAGCTCACAACCCTGAGATCAAGACCTGACCTGAGATCAAGAGTCAGACAGCCACCCAGGCACCCCGCAAGATTATCTTTCAACATTGCCATCATTTCATTTAAAAAGGATGCTTTAACATTTAAAAAAAGAAAGTTCGAAGGACATTTTTGGAAAATAAAGGACAGTCCTTTGACTTGAATAAATTAAGCTTTATGAAAATTCACTTTGCCTCATCAGTGAAAATATTATCTTGAATTTTTCATATTTGGGATTGAGTGATTCAGAATGTTTCAGTTCCAGCTCAGTTGGTAGAGCATGCCACTCTTGATCTCAAGGGTTGTAAGTTCAAGCCCCACTTTGGGGGGTGGAACCTACTTAAGAAAAAAATGTCATTTCCATCCTTTACTTATCTCTTATTAAAATTATACCACACAAAAACTTATATATGAATGTTCATAGGACTATCATTTTAATAATTTACTATTATTCATAATAGTCAAAGGGTAGAAACAACCCGAATGGCCATCTACTGATGAATGGTTAAAATATGTTATAGCCATACAATGGAGTAATATTCAATCATAAAAAGAAAGTACTGATACAACATGGATTAACCTTCAAAACATTATGCTAAGTGAAGAAGCCAGTCTCAAAATTTCACAAATGATTTGATTATATTTCTATGAAATGTCTAGAATAGGCAAATATGTAGAGACAGAAAGTAGATTAGTGGCTTCTTAGGGCCAACTGGGTTAGTTGGGAGGTGGTAGCTAAGGGGCATAGAGTTTCTTTTTGAGGTGATGAAAATGTTCTAGAAGGTGATGGTTGCACAAATCTTTGAATATACTAAAAAAAGTACAATGATACACTTAAAAATCTACCCACCCCTTTAAGGTCCAGTCCACATGATGGCTTTTCCATAGTACATTTTTTATCATGTTGTCTGGGATTCATAGTCTTGTGAACTCTTGCACCGTTTTTTGATACTGCTTCCCATATCACCATTAAATACCATTAAAACGAAGTAAGTACTTCTTTAATTTGTAAATATTGATATAGTCCTCGTATATTCATTTCTCCTTCATTTAATAGATTGCAATTCTTTTTCCTGAAGAGAAGGTACCATTTCATTCAAACAAAAATTTATTTTTCATTCATATTTATGGCAGGCACTATTTTGTTACTGTAGATACAACAGTGAATAAGAGAAGGTCCCTCCCCTTGAGATCCTTCTAGTCTAGGAGGACAAACAGGCAATAAAACAAAGAGAATATGTCAGGTGGTGGTTAATGGAGAGAAATAAAGCAGAGTGTGAGAACAGAGACCTAAAGAAAGAGAGGTAACAAGGCTGTACAGATATTTGGGGAAAGAGCTCTCTCTGTGTTCACAGTGTCCTGTACAAGTAGGTATTTGATAAATATTCTTAAAATTTTCTTTGTGAAGTCTAGCATTTAGGAATGTGATAGTTACTTCATTTAACTTTGATGCTAATGTGTATCTTAAACTTATAATTCAGAGAAATAATTTTCAGTGAAGAAATTGTTTTTGACATTTAAACTTCAATGTGTTTAAAATGTAGTTGACATTATCACATGTAGATTCTCTTAATTTTCATTAACCAAATCTATAAATGTACCTACATCCTTACCTATTCTTTCTTTCTATAGTCTGATTTCAGTAGAAGAGATATTGCTTTCCTTATTCAAAACCAGTCTTTTTAGCTATATCCACTTTTAAACTCGTATTTTTTACAGCTTTATTGGGGCATGGTTGACAAAAATTGTATATATTCAAGGTGTTCTGCATGATGTTTTGAGACACACACCCACACACACACATTGTCACTCTCATTTTTGATGATTTATTTTCTTATCCTTTCTTTAACCTCTTTTTGGTTTGTTCCAGTCAGCACTTAAACATGCATAAGTCCCCGTTCTGTAAGAACGAGAAAACCAACGGGGGAAGAAGACCTACCCTTGAGTATGTTCCTCTCCTGTAACTCTGTTTCTCAGTTTGTTTATATAGCCAAACTTAATGAACAAGATGTCTAATATTGGCTGACTTCATTTCTTTATCTTCTATTTACCATTCTTCAATCCACTCCTAGTCTGGGTTCCACTGCATCTACCCTACCAAGACAGTATTCATCCAAAGGATACTTTTAAACTTTTCATTCCTTGACTTTTTACCGTGTTTGACACCTTTGACCATACTTTCCTCTTCTTCCCCTTCCATTGGTTGGAGGGGGCCCGCCTCTTGTTTGTTTGTTTGTTTGTTTGTTTCTGCCAGGCTATTAGTATTCTTCCTTTACTTCTCTTTTTCTGTTCAGCTCTTAAATGCCCCTCAGGTCTCTGATCACCATTTTTTTCATTTTACATAATTCATAGGCAGTCTCATCTCTCTTCAGAAAGTCAGTTAGCATCTGTTTGCTCAGAATTCACAAATCAGCATTTTCAGCTCATATCTCTCTCCTGATCCCCAGATATGCATCCATTATATATTGATTCCCTGTCTATTTGAATGTATTATAGGGTCACCTGGGTGGCTCAGTCATTAAGTGGCTGCCATTGGCTCAGGTCATGATCCCAGGGTCCTGGGATCCCGCATCAGGCTCCTTGTTCAGTGGGGAGCCTGCTTTTCCTGCTCCTACTCCTCCTTCCTATGTTCCCTCTCTCACTGTTTCTCTCTCTGTCAAATAAATTTAAAAAATCTTAAAAAAAAATGTGTGTATTATAGTACCTTAAACTCACCTTGTTCAAAACAGAGATCATCGGGGCACCTAGGTGGCTCATATGGTTAAGCATCTGAGTCTTGATTTTTGGCTCAGGTCATGATCTCAGGGTTGTGAGTTGGGAGTCCTGTGTCAGGCCCCGTGCTGGGTGTGAAGGAGATTTTATTCTCTCCCTCCTCCTCTGGCCCACCCCCAATCCCCTCTCTAAAAAAATTAAAAACCACAAAGATTATCTGTTATCTCTATCTCAAAAACAAAGGACTTTTCCTGTGTGTCCTATCTTCATGAATAATAAGCACCATTTGACCAGTTGCTCAACTAACAGATTAGATTGTTAATTATGTACTACTTCATTTAACAAATATTGTTTGTACTGTGTGCCAACCACTTTGTTAATTTCTGTGGGTAAATGGAAGTCAGATAAATTCTCTGCCCTCAGAAGATATACAGTATAAAGAGGGATTTATTCAGAAATAAAATAACCACAGAAGTACATTCTTTTGTCTCCCCTGTCAGCTTAGCTCATACCACCATCCTTTTGGCTAGATTATTTGAGTAGTTTATGAACCATTGTCCCCCTTGCCCTTTTCTAATTCATTCTCTATACAGCAACCAGAGTGATCCCTTGAAATTGCTTATCTGTTCATGTCCTTTACTCTTTAAAATCCTTCACTGACATTTCTTTACCTTTGGGTTAAAGTTCAAAAGCTGTAGCATAGTTTAAAATCCCTGTGTAATCTAGTCCTTTGCTTCTTTTTCTAGCCTTAGAGGATATCTTCACTGAGACATATGAACTGAGGCTTGAAGTATGAGATGAATCTTTTTTTTTTTTTAATTTAAGCTTTTTTTAAAATTTAAACATATAATGTAACCCCACCACCCTCTCCCAACCCCTCTCCCCCCCACCCCCCTCAGTTTGTTTTATGACATTAAGAGTCTCTTTTGGTTTGTCTTGAGATGAATCTTAATAAATACAGGATAGAGGGGAGGAATTCCATCCTGAGGATGAGGAAAGAAAATTTCAGGCTAAGGAAATAACATGAGGAAAGGCACAGTATTCTGATACTGGTATAGATGTTGGTGTAACCGAGTCATATGGTGCATGAAAAGACAGGAGGTAGGGGCGCCTGGGTGGCTCAGTGGGTTGAAGCCTCTGCCTTCGGCTCAGGTCATGATCCCAGGGTCCTGGGATCGAGCCCCACATCGGGCTCTTTGCTCGGCGGGGAGCCTGCTTCCTCCTCTCTCTGCCTGCCTCTCTGCCTACTTGTGATCTCTGTCTGTCAAATAAAGAAAGAAAGAAAGAAAAGACAGGAGGTATTGTTTAGTACTCTGGATGGTTTTGCCTGACTCAAACAGGCTTAAGCAGAAAGAGTTCATTGACAAATATGATTGAACAGCCGAGGGAACGTGGCTCCAGACATGGGTTAGTGCTAGGGCTCAGAAGATGTCACCAGGACCAAATTTCCCTCTTTGCATCTCTAAACTTCACATATTCTCGGTTGGCTTCTCGGGATTTCCTCTGGTGGTAAAATGTAACAGTAGTAGTTACGGTAGTAAAAAGCATATGCCTCTGCCCCAGAAGTCTGAGCAAAAGTCTGTGGTACTTCAGTGGCTCTGTTTGGACCAATTTATGAACCAGTCATTGTGAGCATCTGTGTGAGCTGTAGTTGTGTGCCTCATGGGTGGAATCAACTCTTTTGGACTGAAGTAACTGAAATAGAATGAATAGAAAGTAGGTAGATGTCCTAAGAGAGCAGATGCCTATTACATAAGAACTCAGATCAGAAGATGGGGCCAAGTCAGAAAAACTTGGACTCCTGTTTGAGGAAATATGCTTTGGCAGTTGAGTGAAGGATAGACGAAAGAGATAGTGGAGCAGTATGGAGGCTTTATCAATAGTGCACTGAAAGATAATATAGGCCTTAATTAGGGAAAAGTCTGTGAGGAAGAGGAACATGCAAGAGAGTGATTGTAAAGGTGCAATGGACAGTTTAGGTGACTGTCAAAAAGGCAGTTTCAGAGAGGCAGTAGAGTGCAAGATTCACATGCTTTGGCCTCTTTGACAATTAGCTATTAAGTTAGAGAACACAGAGATAGACCATATTTAGATGAGGAAAGAATGAGTTCCGTTCAGGTCTTTGCTGAATCTGAGGTACTGCTAAAATATCAACATGGGAAATGGAGAAAATAGAAGTTCAAGTTTAGGGATTATAGACATTACAACTGTGGATATGGGAATAATTCCTATATAATTAATAAGTGAAGCACGACTGATGATACTGGGTAGAGAAGATGCATCAAAATCTTGGTGGTTACTATATTTAAGATGAATAGAAACTGGTGAAGAGGACTGAAGAGAGGTAGAAAGAAGAGCCAGGTGAGTACTGTATCATGGAAACCAAAAGTGGCAAGAATTTTTCTTCATTGTGCTGAAGAAGGCAGATTAGGATGAATTTTGGCAGTTATGTGGGAAGAATACTCAATGACTTGGAAACAGGTGGAAGAAATGACTGCATGTCTTGAATGCTGGGTGGTAGACCCTCTGGGATATAAAGGGCCCTCCAGCAATTACATTATTCTAATTTAGGGATATGTACTTTTGTTCTTGATTGACTAGACTGCTTTACAACTCTGTAGCAAAGTGTAGATAGAAGTTATGGTGCTGGACAGTCAGAATGGCTAAAATTAACAACTCAGGAATTGGTGAGGATTTGGAGAAAGGGGAACCCTCTTACACTGTTGGTGGAAATGCAAACTGGTATAACTCCTCTGGAAAACAGTATGGAGGTTCCTCAAAAAGTTAAAATAGAGCTACTGTACAACCCAGCAATTGCACTACTAGGTATTTATCCAGAGGATACAAATATAGTGATTCAGAGGGACACATGCACCCCTATGTTCATAGCAGCAATGTCCACAATAACCAAAATATGGAAAGAGCCCAGATGTCCATCAACAGATGAATGGATAAAGAAGATGTGGTGTATATATACAATGGAATATTATGCATCCATTCAAAAATCAAAATCTTGACATTTGCAATGCTGTGGATGGAACACATACACATACACATATATATGTATGTGTGTGTGTGTATATATATATATATATATATATATATACACAGTGGAATATTACTCAGCCATCAAAAAGAATGAAATCTTGCCATTTGCAATGATGTGGATGGAACTAGAGGGTATGATGCTAAGCAAAATAAGTCAGAGAAAGAAGAATATAATATGATTCCACTCATATGTGGAATTTAAGAAAAAAAACTGATGAACATAGGAGAAGGGGAGGAAGAATAAAATCAGATGAAATCAGAGAGACACAAACCGTAAGAAACTTATAACTATAGGAAACGAAATGCAGGTTGTTAGAGGGGAGGTAGGTGAAGGGGGTGGGGTAAATGGCGATGGGCATTAAGGAGGGCACTTGATGGATTGAGTACTGGGTGTTATATGCAAGTGATGAATCACTAAATTCTACCTCTGGGGGAAAGAAATTTACGGTGCTGGGAAAACTGAACAACTACCTGAAAAGGAATGAAACTGGACCACTTTTGTACACTATGCACAAAAATAAACTCAAAATGGATTTAAGACCTAACTGTGAGTGAAACCATAAGATACCTGGCACAGACGGTAGTTTCTTTGACATCAGCAGTAGAAACATATTTCTAGATGTCTCTCAGGCAGGAAAAACAAAAGCAAAATTAAACTATTGGGACTACACCAAAATAAAAAGCTTTTGCGGGGAACCTGGGTGACTCGGTGGGTTAAGCCTCTGCCTGCGGCTCAGGTCATGATCTCAGGGTCCTGGGATCAAGTCCCATATTGGGCTCTCTGCTCAGCGGGGAGCCTGCTTCCCCCTCTCCCTCTGCCTGCCTCTCTGCCCACTTGTGATCTCTCTCTCTGTCAAATACATAAATATAATCTTTTTAAAAAGATAAAAATAAAAAATAAAAAGCTTTTGCATGATGAAGGAAACCATAAGCAAAACAAAAAAGCAACTTGTGAAAGAAGATATTTGCAGGTGATATATCTGATAAAGAGTTAATATCCAAAATATATGAAGAACTTACACACTCAACACTCAAAACAAACAATTTGATTAAAAAATGGTCAGAGGTCCTGAATAGACAGTTTTCTAAAGAAGACATACAGATGGCCGACAGGTACATGAGAAGATGCTCAACATCATTCATCATCAGGGAAATGCAGATCAAAACCACAATGTGATATCACCTCACACCTGTCAGAAAGTCTAAAATTCAAAACACAAGAAGCAAGTGTTGGTGAAGGTGTGGAGAGAAAGGAACACTTGTGCACTATTGGTTGGAATGCAAATTGGCACAGCCACTGTGGAAAACAGTATGGAGATTCTTCAAAAAATATATGATCCAGTAATTCCACTACTGGTTATTTACCCAAAGAAAATGAAAATATTCATTCAGAGAGATGTATGTACCTTTCTGTTTGTTGCAGGATTATTTGCAGTAGCCAAGACATGAAGCAACCCATGTGTCCATTGATAAGATAAATGGAAAAAGGAGATATGGTACACACGCACAAACACACACACACACAGTGGAATTTTACTCAGCCATAAAATATAATGAAATCTTGCCATTTGCAACAATGTGGATGGACCTAGAAAGTATAAAGCTAAGTGAAATAAGTCAGTCAGAGGAAGAAAAATACCATATGATTGTACTCATACGTGGAATTTAAGAAATGAACAAAGAAAAAAGAGTCCAACAAGAAAACCAGACTCGTGTGCCTGCTTTTGGCTCAGGTCATGCATGGTCCCATAGTCCCAGGATTAAGTCCCACATCAGGCGCCCAGCTCTGCGGGGAGTCTGCTGCTTCCTCTGACCTTCTTCCCTCTCATGCTTTCTCTTTTTCTCTCCCAAGTAAATAAAATCTTAAAAAAAACAAAACAAAACAGACTCAATACAGAAAACAAATTGGTGCTTGCCAGAGGGAGGTGGGTGTGGAGGTGAGTGAGGTAGGTAAAGGGAATTAAGAGTACTCTTAATGTCATAAAACAAACTGAGGGAGGTGGGGGGGAGAGGGGTTGGGAGAGGGTGGTGGGGTTACATTATATGTTTAAATAAAAAACGCTTAAATAAAAAAAATTAAAATCAACAGGAAAAAAAGAGTACACTTATGTTCATGAGCACTGAGAAATTTATAGGATTGTTGAATCATTACAGTGTACACCTGAAACTAATACAACACTATATGTTTAATTACACTTGAAATAAATTTTTTTAAGGTTGAGATTTTTTTTTTAAAGATTTTATTTATTTATTTGATAGAGATCACTCAAGTAGGCAGAGAGGCAGGCAGGGGGCGGGGGAGAAGCAGGCTCCCTGCCGAGCAGAGAGCCCGATGCGAGATTCTATCCCAGGACGCTGGGATCATGACCTGGGCCGAAGGCAGTGGCTTAACCCACTGAGCCACCCAGGCGTCCCTAGGTTGAGATTTAAAAATCTGGTGACAGAACAAATGTTTCCTGTCCATACCAATGTAAATTATTCCTGTTCATATCATGCAAATGAATTTTGTAGCACGAGCATTGTAAATCTCTGTATGTCCAATTCTCATTTGAACCAATTTTAACATCTTACTGGTTCCTTTATTATAATGACTTAAATAAAATCTCTGCCACATATGCATTTAGTATTTTTATGAGAATTATGGTTTTTCTGTTTTGTTTTTTTTTAAGATTTTATTTATTTATTTGACAGAGACAGATCACAAGTAGGCAGAGAGGCAGGTGGAGAGAGAGGGGGAAGCAGGCTCCCTGCTGAACAGAGAGCCCGATGTGGGGCTTGATCCCAGGACCCTGGGATCCTGACCTGGGCCGAAGACAGAGGCTTAAGCCACTGAGCCACCCAGGTGCCCCCCAACATTCATTCTTTTTTTTTTTTTTTTTAAAGATTTTATTTATTTATTTGACAGAGAGAGAGATCACAAGTAGGCAGAGAGGCAGGCAGAGAGAGAGGAGGAAGCAGGCCCCATGCAGAGCAAAGAGCCCGATGCAGGGCTTGATCCCAGGACCCCGAGATCATGACCTGAGCCAAAGGCAGAGGCTTTAACCCACTGAGCCACCCAGGTGCCCCGCCCCAACATTCATTCTTTTTTTGTTTTTTTTTTGTTTTTTTTTAAGATTTTATTTATTTATTTATTTGTCAGAGAGAGCGGGTGCGAGTGCAGGCAGACAGAGAGGCAGGCAGAGGGAGAAGCAGGCTCCCCGCTGAGCAAGGAGCCCGATGTGGGACTCCATCCTAGGACCCTGGGATCATGACCTGAGCCGAAGGCAGCCGCCTAACCAACTGAGCCACCCAGGCGTCCCCCAACATTCATTCTTAATAAAAACTAGTGCTAAACAGAAGTAGAAGGCTACCTTTTAATTAATTAGCTAATTAGTTAATTAAAAATATAGAGCTTGAACTTACGACCCTGAGATCAAGGCCTGAGCTGAGATCGAGAGTCGGTTGCTGAACCAACTGAGCAACCCACACGCCCAAAGTCTTTTTAATATGGTTATATAAAAAATCAGCTCAAAAGCTAGCATCATGTTTAATGGGTAAATTCTGGAAGAATTTTTATAAAATTGAAAACAAGATACACATGTTTGCTATCATCACTGTTGCTATCCTTGTGCTAGAGGTACTACCTAATACAGTTGGAGAGATACAAAAACAGAAGAGAAGGTAGAATCATTGCTGTTTTGACATGATACAGTTATACACATGAAATATCCAGAGTCAACTGAAAAAGTGTTATTAATAATAAATGAACTTGGTGTATAATTTTTTTTAACCTTAAGTGCAGAAAGTTAAACTAATCCTCTGTTCAAGAGACATTATCATCATTCATGCATATAAAGTCTCTCTTGGTTATTTTCTTTCTTTAGTTCTCCTTTATATTTATCTATTTGAATTTCTCTTGCCCCATGTAAAAAAATATCTTAATACTTATGTTATTTTCAGAAAATGACTGTATGTTATATTGTTTATATTCTAATATATTTATCTTTCTGTATTTGTGTTCTTGCAAAATAAGTCTTGTTATTTTGCATGTACTTATTTTTAAGTTTACATAAAAGTTATTGCATTGTATATATTCTGTCTTTTTTTCCACAGGCACTACATTTTAAGATCTACTTGTGTTGGTACTTCTAATCCATTGTTTCTTTTTTTTTTTTTAAGATTTATTTATTTACTTTAGAGAGTGTAAAAGAGCCAGATGGTGGGGGGTGGGGAGAGGGAGGGAGAATCTCAAGCAGCCTCTTTGCTAAATGTGGAACTCCATCTTAGGACCCTGAGATGATGACCTGAGTCGAAATCAAGTCAGACTCAAAACCGACTGAGCCACCCGAGTGCCCCAACTAATCCATTTCTTCTAATAGCTGCATAATATTTTGTGAGACATTTACCTCATTTTACCTACCTGTTTTCTTAATGATAGCTACGTACTTATTTCCAGTTTCCTGACATCACACATTGTGTTGCAGTGAACATCCTTGTACATGATTCTGTGCAAGGATTTTTTTGGAACCTATATACATATGAATAGAATTGTTGGGTTATAAGGTAGCCCTGTATTTGGTTTGATTAAGAAATGCCAGATTGCTTTATCCACAGTAGCCAAATTATTCCCACTAGCAATGAATGAGTGTTCTTATATCCCAACACTTAAAAATTATCCACTCTGGAAAATTTTGGTGTAGCCACTCTGGAAAACAGTATGGAGTTTCCTCAAAAAGTTGAAAATAGAGCTACCCTATGACCCAGCAGTTGCACTACTGGGTATTTAAAAATGTAGTGATCTGAAGGGGCATGTGCACCCAAACGTTTATAGCAGCAATGGCCACAATAGCTAAACTGTGGAAAGAGCCTAGGTGTCCATCAACAGATGAATGGATAAAGAAGATGTGACACACACACACACATATGCAAACACACACGCACACACACACAGAGTGGAATATTATGCAGCCATCAAAACCCCCGAAATCTTGGGGACACCTGGGTGACTCAGTGGGTTAAAGCCTCTGCCTTCGGCTCAGGTCATGATCCTGGGGTCCTGGGATTGAGCCCTGCATTGGGCTCCCTGCTCAGCGGGGAGCCTGCCCCCTCCGCCTACTTGTGATCTCTGTCTGTCAAATAAATAAATAAAATCTTGAAAAAAACACAAAACCCTGAAATCTTGCCATTTGCAATGATGTGGATGGAACTAGAGGCTACTATACTAAGCGAAATAAGTCAATCAGAGAAAGACAATTACCATTACCGTATGATCTCTCTGATAATGAGGAATTTGGGAAACGACAGAAGATCATAGGAGAAGGGAGGGAAAAATGAAACAAGATGAAACCAGAGAGGGAGACAAACCATAAGAGACTCTTATTCTCAGGAAATAAACTGAGGGTTGCTGGAGGGGAGGGGAGTGGGAAGTATGGGGTGGCTAGGTGATGGACATTGGGAGAGATGTGTGCTATGGTGAGTGCTGTGAATTGTGTAAGACTGATGGATCACAGACCTGTACCCCTGAAACAAGTAATACATTATAGATTAATAAAAGAAAAAATCAGACCATGTCATATGGGAAAAAAAAAAATCCAGCTTTCTAAATTTTACCAGTCTAATAAATGAAAAGTAACCTCTGTTTTAATATATGCTTTTCTGGTTAGTCATAGTTTTGAACATTTCTTGTTATATTAGCTTTGAAGATTTTTTTTTCCTTCTGTAAATTGCATTTTGATAGTTTTTCCCATTTTTCTATTGATATTGTTGTCTTCTAAAATTTTGTTTTTTGGAATTTTAAAATAAATATATATTAAAAGGTGCAAACAATGACCAACAGGCACATGAAAAGACAGTGACCATCATTAGTTATTAGGAAAATGCAAAGCAAAACCAGAGTGTAATACCATTTTGCACCCCCTAGCTAGGATGGCTATAATAAACACATTTTTCTTATTTTTTTATTTTTTATTTGACAGACAGATATCACAGGTAGGCAGAGAGGCAGGCAGAGAGAGGAGGAAGCAGGCTCCCTGCCGAGCAGAGAGCCCGATGTGGGGCTTGACCCCAGGACCCTGGGACCATGACCCGAGCCGAAGGCAGAGGCTTTAACCCACTAAGCCACCCAGGCACCCCAATAAACACATTTTTAAAGGAAAATAAGTGTTGGTGAGGATATGGAGAAATCTGAGCCCTCCTACATTTCTGGTTAGAGTATAAAATGATGCAGCCACTGTGGAAAAGTTTGGTAACTACAATTACTATATGACCCAGCAATTATACTTCAAGAATTCCAGAAGGATTAAAAATAGTCATTGAGGGGCGCCTGGGTGGCTCAGTGGGTTGGGCCACTGCCTTCGGCTCAGGTCATAGTCTCAGGGTCCTGGGATCAAGCCCCGCATCCGGCTTTCTGCAGGGAGCTTGCTTCCTCTCTCTCTGCCTGCCACTCTGCCTACTTGTGATCTCTGTCTGTCAAATGAATAAATAAAATCTTTAAAAAAAATAGTCATTGAAACAAAAGTTTGTACATGATTGTCCATAACAGCTCTATTCACAATCACCAAAAGAAGATAACAACCCAAATGTCTACCAGCTGATGAACAGATAATTGAAATGTAATATACCCGTTCAATGGGATAGCATTCAGCCATAAAAAGAAAAGTCTCTCTACAAGATGGATGAATGTCTTTGCGACGACATGGATGGAATTAGAGGGTATTATGCTTAGCGAAATAAGTCAATAGGAGAAATACAACTATCACAAGATCTCCCTGATATGAGGAAGTGGAGATGCAACGGGGGTGGGGGTTAAGGTGGTAGGAAAAGAAGAAATGAAACAAGATGGGATCAGGAGGGAGACAAACCAAAAGAGACTCTTAATGTCATAAAACAAACTGAGGGGGGTGGGGGAGGAGGGGCGTTGGGAGAGGGTGGTGGGGTTACATTATATGTTCAAATAAAAAAGCTTAAAGAAAAAAAAAAAGATGGATGAATGTCTGAAACATTATGCTAAGTAAAAGAAGCCAGACACAAAAGATAACATGTTTGATTCCATTTTTATGCAATATCCAGAATTTAAGTGGATCCACAGATACAGAAAGTAAATTAGCAGTAGCCTGGGGGAAGGGGAATGAGGAATGGAGAGTGATTGCTTAATGAGGACAGTGTTTCCATTTGGAGTGATGAAAATGTTTTGGAACTAGAGGTAATGATCATACAACACTATGAATTGAACTAAATGCCACTAAATTTAAAATTTAAAATGGTTAACATGTGAATTTTATCCCAAAATTAAAAATAGCTTTCATATATATCAGAGACTTGAAAACATTTTGTGTAAAGGCCCAAATGATAAATATTTTAGACTAAAAACAGTCTCTATCAGAGTTACCCAATTGTCCTCTTGTAGCATGAAAGCAGTTGTAGACAGTAAACAAATGAACCTGTGTTCTAATAAAACATATTACAAAGCGCAGTGGAATGGATTGGCCCTTGAGCCTTTGTTTGCTGACCCCTTGCTAGAGGTAAACAACCAGTTAGAATTTTAAGAAGAAAAATCCTATTTACAATAGCAACACAGAGATATAACAACACCTAATAATAACTTGAATTCAGATACAGAGAGATTGGTGATTGGATCTTATTCTCTGCCCAACCTCTTGTTTTCAAATATAAGGGATGAGGGAGGAGTGAAATAGTTAGGAGTTAACAGGTTTGTGACCCATGAGACTTCTTTAGTTGAGAACATTATTTCAGGATTCAACAAAGGGTGCAGTTTGAGGCTTTCCAAACAGAAGAGGCAACAAACCTATGATAGTAGTTATCATTCAGTCAGTTTCAAGATTTCTTAAAAAGAGTCCTGCTCATCTTACTCCTCTTCTTCCCTAAACTTTCCAACGCTTCCCTCCCCATATTAGTCTGCAACCTGGAATCCTGCTGTATAGATTCTACTCTTTTTCTCCTAGAAAGGCTTCAGGAAAGCTACAATAAATTCCAGTTATCTTTATAAAAATGTAAAAAACAAAACTCTAAAACTTATACAAGAAAACCCTGGGGGAATTTTTAAAAATTTAAAAATTACCATTAAAGCAGGTATGTCTTTCTAAAGTACAAATCAGAAACCAGAAAGAAAAGATTGGTGAGGGGCACCTGGGTGGCTCAGTGGGTTAACCTCTGCCTTTGGCTCACGAGGATCTCAGGGACCTGGGGTCAGCCCTGCGTTGGGCTCTCTGCTCAGCGGGGAGCCTGCTTCCCCCCTCTCTCTGCCTGCCTCTCTGCCTACTTGTGATCTCTATCAAATAAATAAAATCTTTAAAAAAATTAAAAAAGAAAAGATTGATAAATTCAGTTTGATAAGCAAGTAAAAGTTGTACATGCCAGTATCACCATAAAGTCTGGTGACACCATGCAAAGGGAAAAATGCCCATATATGTGATAAAAGTCTGGTTTCCTTATTATGTAAAGACCTTCTTTTAAGCTTCATCTGAAGCTACAGATCTTTTTGGCAGATTTCTCTATCCTCTGTTCTGATTTCTTCCATTCAAGGTTGGGTTTGTTTTGTTTTACCTGCTGTGGAATTATTTTCGTCATATTAACATCACCATGTTATTTCTTTTCATCTTATTTATGGAGAACTGTATTTTACTTTTTAAAAGAATTTCAAATTAACATAAAGTAAAATTCACTGTTTTTGGTATACAGTTCTGTGAGTTTTGACTAATGGACAGAGCATTACAACTGCAGCCAAAATCAAGATACAGAGTGGTTCCATCGTTCCAGAAAAATTTCCTTGTGCTATTCCTTTGTATTCACATTCTCCCCCATCCTTAGCCCCCTGGCAACTCCTGATCTATTTTGTACTTTCCAGAATGTCAAAGTGTGTTAACTTTTGAATTTGGTGTCTTTTACTTAACATAATGTAGTTGATATTCATCCACATTGTTGTAGGTAGCAATAGTTCATTTCTTTTCATTACTGAATAATATTACATTATATGGATGTACTACAGTTTGTTTATCCATTTCCCAGTTCAAGGAATATTCAGATTGTTTCCAGGTTTTGGCAATTACAAATAAAGCAGCCTGGGGTGCTTAGGTGACTCAGTTGGTTGAACATCTGCTTTTGGCTCAGGTCATGATCCCAGTGTCCCCAGGTCTTGGATAGAGGACGTATCAGATATTAAATTGATAAGAACAGATACTACACTTGATCTTAGCCAAAAGGCCGAAAAGTGATCCCCCCCAGGTCTTGGGATGGAGCTCTGCATTTGTGGTCCTTGCTCAGCAGGCAGTCTGCTTCTCCCACACTTGCTGCCCCCGCTTCCTGGTTGTGCTGGCGTTGTCTCCCCCACCCCCAGCAAATAAATAAATAAAATCTTAAAAAACAAAAACAAATCACTCTGCAGAAAAGAGTTAACATAGCAGACTTGAGATTGCTGGTGTTACTTAGAAAGTCCTGTTTGCAAGGTTGGCTTGTGGCTATTCTCTGGAATTTGATTTTTAAAGTGTTCCCACCATTCTCTAAATTAAGGATGGTTTATATGCCTAAAACATTTATGCTGAGCACCTTCTTTCCTTTTGGAAGGATGGAATTTTGGTACTTGCTAAGCTAGGGTGATTGTGTGACCAGCCCCCAATAAAACTTTGTATCCTAGGTTCAAATGAGTTTCCTTGATAAATAGTACTTCATTTATGCTGCTGGAAGGATTAAACACATCCTGCCAGAAGAGGACTCTTGGAAGCTTACACACCAAGTTTCCAACTTTACCCCATGTGCCTTTTTCTCTGTTGATTTTTGTTTTGTATCCTTTCTTTGTAGTAAATCTTAGCTGTAGGTATGGCTATATGCTTAGTCCTTCAAGTTCTTCAGGTGAATTTCTGAACCTACTTGTTGTCTTGGGGGCCTCAGACACAACCACTATAAACATTGATATATAGGTTTTTTGTGTGAACATGGCTTTTCATTTTACTTGTACAGTTCTCTAGGAGTGATATTGTTGGGTTTTATGGTAAATGTTTTAACTGTATTAAAAACTGCCAAATAGGGGCACCTGGGTGGCTTAGTGGGTTAAAGCCTCTGCCTTCGACTCAGGTCATGATCCCAGGGTCCTGGGATCGAGACCTACATTGGGCTCTCTGCTCAGCAGGGAGCCTGTTTCCCTTCTTCTCTCTCTGCCTACTTGTGTTCTCTGTCAAATAAATAAAATCTTAAAAAAAAAACAAAAAACTGCCAAATAGTTTTCCAAAGTGGCTGGTACCGTTTTGCAGTCCCCATTGGCAACATAAGGGAGTCTTAGTTGCTCCTCATCCTTGTCAGCATTTAGTATTATAAAGGTTTTTTTCCCCAATCCAGTAAGTATGTATTGGCATCTCGTTGTGGTTTTAATTTGAATTTTTTAGAAGTTGTGGGGTTTTTTTTGGAAGATTTTATTTATTTATTTGACAGAGATCACAAGTAGGCAGAGAAGCAGGCAGAGAGAGAGGAAGGGAAGCAGGCTCCCCACTGAGCAGAGAGCCTGAGTTGGGGCTCAATCCCAGGACCCTGGGGTCATGACCTGAGCCAAAGGCAGAGGCTTTAACCCACTGAGCCACCCAGGTGCCCCTTTTTTTTAAGAAGTTTTAAAATTTAAATTCCAGTAAGTTAACGCAGTATAATATAGTTTCAGGTGTACAGTGTAGCAGTTCAGCTCTTCATGCAACACTCGGTGCTCATCACAGTAAGTGTACTCCTTAATCACCGTCACCTGTTTAACCCATCCTTCCCCCTCCCCTACCTCTCCTCTCGTAACTATCCATTTGTTCTCTATAGTTAAGAGTCTGGGGGTGCCTAGGTGGCTCAGTGGGTTAAGCCTCTGCCTTCAGCTCAGGTCATGGTCTCAGGGTTTTGGGATCGAGCCCCACATCAGGCTCTCTGCTCAGCAGGGAGCCTGCTCCC
>ML099616.1:49040-76807 GCA_003697995.1 Taxidea taxus jeffersonii
CTCTGCCTACTTGTGATGTCTGTCAAATAAATAAATAAAATCTTAAAGAAGAAAGGAGTCTGTTTCTTGGTTTACCTCTCTCTCTTTTTTCCCCTTTGTTCAATTGTTTTGTTTCTTAAATTGTACTTACACCTATAAGTGAAATTGTGTGGTATTTGTCTTTCTCCGACTGATTTATTTCACTTAGCATGATACTATCTGGTTCCATCCATGTCATTGCAAATGACGAGATTTCATCCTTTTTTAATGGCTATATTTTTATGGTAATATTTCATTTTATACACATACATACACACCCCCCCACATATTCCTTATCCATCAGTCGATGGATAACATTTGGGTTGTTTCCATAATTTGGCTATTGTAGATAATGCTGCTATAAATATAAACATCAGCTGTCTGTATCCCTTTGAATTAGTGTTTTTGTATTCTTTCCTTGATTTGTTTTTAGTTAACTTTTGTATAAAGTGTGTGCTGTGTGTCAAGGCTCGTTTTGCTACATATGGATCTCAAGGGGCTTTAGCACCATTTATTGAAAAGACTATCCTTTCCCCCATTGAATTGCTCTTGCACCTTTGTCAAAAGGCAGTGTGTGTATGTGTACTCATATATATGTGAATTTATTTGTGGTCTCTCTTTTCTGTTCCATTGACTTATGTCTCTGTCCTTTCACCAACACTATACTGTCTTGAAATCAGGTAGTGTGAGTCCTCCAACTTTGTTATTTTTTTCAGAATAGTTTTATCTGTTCTTGTTTCTTGGTCTTTTCATGTAAATTTCACAATTAATTTGTCAATATTTACAAAAGATCCTGCTAGGATTTTGATTTAAATTACATCGAATTTATAGCTCAGTTTGAAAGAATTGACAATATTGAGTCTTCCAATCCATGAACATAATGTATCTCACCATCTTATTTAGGTTTTTGATTTTTAAAGTCTGGTTTATAGTTTCAGCATGCAGAGCCTAGGAATTGTTTTGAGGCTCTCTGTTTTGTTTCTTTTAATTAACATAATATATTATTTGTTTCAGGGGTACAGGTCTGTGAATCCTCAGTCTTAATACAATTCACAGCACCCACCATAGCACATACCTTCCCCAGTGTCCATCACCCAGCCACCCCCCAGTAACTTTCAGTTTGTTTGAAGCTCTTTTGAGGTAGTATGTGTTATCCTTAACTCCAGTCTGAGACCTTTTAAATTTTTCCCTAGAAATTATATTTTAAGCTAAACCATTGCATTTAATCTGCTTCTCTTTACTTGAGGGCATTGATGTGTGTGTGCTTGTCTGTGTGTTTTGCTGAAAGGATAGCTCCATTAGACTATACCTTTTGCTTTAGAGATGAGTTCTGCACTGTTAATTTGTGTTAAAGTTCTGTAGTAGGGTTCTTTCCATGTTGATTGAGAATGACCCTTTTCTTATGGGGGCATATTCTCAGATTTCTAATTTTGAAGCTTTTATAGCATGGGGCTCTGGAGCTATAATTTGAAAATGCAAGTCTTTCATGGTTGTTTGAATCTTTAAAAAAGTTAGTCTCCTGTATTTCCCCAGGGGCATTTGTGTCTCCTCAGGCTAAAAATGATAAGGGTTCCAGTGAGTTTTGACCCCGTTATTGGTAGTTGGTGGAAATGGGAGTAGTGAATTAGAGTTTTCACGCTGGGATTTTTGTGTACTTTTTCAGGATCTTAACCATTTTTTATTTTATTTTCAGTTCTGCTGAGACTTTGTTGATAGAAGTAAAGAGCTCTATCGAGTTATAGTTAGGACCACTGAGTTTTTCCTTTGGTCTTTTGTCCCAGTAGTCTAGAAGGGACCAAAATGTCAAGCCTGATAATTCCTCCCTCTTCTGCAGAATTCCTGCAATCCTGCAGTAGTTAATATGGGTTTCTTCTAGTCCCAGTAGTTGTGTGCATTTCTTTACAACACTGATGCCAATAAAATGTTATTTCTATGACTGCTAGTGGCTTACTTATTAAGTGGTGTGCCTTAATGACATGTTACAGTTTCTTGAATAGGGCCAGAATGATCATTTTTTAAAAAATATTTTATTTTTTATTTATTTGACAGAGAGATTACAAGTAGGCAGAGAGGCAGACAGAGAGAGGTGAGGAAGCAGCCTTCCTGCTGAGCAGAAAGCCTGATGTGGGGCTTAATCCCAGGACCCTGAGATCATGACCTGAGCCGAAGGCAGAGGCTTAGCCCACAGAGCCACCAGGTGCTCCCAAAATGATCATTTTAAATATTGAGGATATATAACAGGATTTCTAAAGATTAAACTATAGTACAGATGGCTTTGATAGTAAAGTTTGAATCTTTTCTAGCACTTGCTGATTTTGCTCATTTGTTTAGAGAAAGAAATTAACAACATAGTAGTAGACACATTAACAGAAAATGTGTATGTTTTGTATAGCAACAGAATTTGAAGAAATACCTTCTAAGTCCAAATGCAACTAAAAAATAAATTAGGAATCCATTTGTCATTGTTTCTCACATTGAAGCATTCAACTGTCAGCTTTTTGGGGGGATTCATTAAATTGGTTTCTGAATGCTTAAAGAAGTTACCCATCACTTAAGTAAGGTAAGGAGACCTTGATAAAGTATTGCAAACAATAGCATCCCTCTTAGTGGTAAGAAACTATTATTATTGCTATTATTAATTGGGAGTTTTTAAACTTCTAATAAATTTTCTGTTAGTTTACCTGAAATTAGTGTTGTGTATATATATATGCTGAGTAGTCATTAAAGCTATGGATGTGAATAATTTAATTAACAGTGATAAAAAATTAAAAGGTCCTGGTTTTGTATTCAGACAGATCTGGGTTCAAGTCCTGACTTCATTTATGTTAACAATCTGTGTAACCTGGGGAGAATATTTAACTTTTATGAGATTATTTCTTAATATTTTATATGGAGATAAAACTAACCATCTCATGGCATTCTTTGAGGATTAAATTAGGTAAAGTAAAATACTTAGCACTATGTCTAGGAAATTATACTCAGTGAAAAGAAGTATTATTTAAATATGTAGGGGCATCTGGGTGGCCCAGTTGGTTAAGCATCTGCCTTTGGCTCAGGTCATGATTCCAGGGTCCTGGGATGGAGCCCCACTCCTGCTCAGCTGGGAATCTGCTTCTCCCTCTCCCTTTGCCTTTCCCCACTGCTCATGTGCTTTCACTCTCTCTCTCTCAAATTAATAAAGTCTTAAAAAAATAAATATTTAAATGCATGTAATATTAGTAGTACTTTGTTCTTATATATCACATATAATAAGAGATGGTAGTCTAGACCTAGTAACTCTGATCCAGATTAAACTTGATCTCATATTGTCTTTGGTCTGCATGATACCAACCTATTTATAACACAATATTTATTAAAAAGTTATTTTATTTATAGACCAAGATTGGGTAAACTAATGGATTCCTCTGATATCTCTTGATAAGCTTGTAGTTAATAAAGCCTCCAGGTCTTTTAGTCTGACTTGCTGCAAGGCTCTGTTTACTTGTTGAGGATATTTCTGAACCTAATTATAGGCCCTTACCTCTGTAGATTCATCTTGTTTTCAACCCAGTGTTCATCTATTTGGTATACTTCTGACTTCCATCATGTGAAATCATTGTTATTATTTCTGTCAAACATATTGCCTACTAAGCTGATATATATTTTATGTCAATATCTAAATTAGAGAAATAAAACATTTTAGAGCTATAGGTTGCTTTGGAAGTCATCTAGTCCATTTTTTCAAACTATAATTCATGCCTCATTTTTGATTATGAAATTAATTTTGTGGGTTGTAATCTACATTAGAAATAATAGAGAATAGAAAATATCAAGGGATGATAGGTTGTAAAGGTGAGTTACTTTATGAAACTTGTTTTAGTTACACCAACACATACAGGATTAGTTGTTCTTAATCATGTTTATTATTGTGGATCACGGTTAAAAAGTTGGAAAGTCACTGGATTTAGACTACTTATCAGATGGAGAAAATGGTCCAGTGAGATTAAATGACTTCTCCTCAGCCATGTCTGTGCTGATAATGTCCTAACATAAAGCATGATTATTACATTCAAAATCCTTCCAGCTTCTTTACATTATTTAAAATAATGATGAAGTTGTCAAGAGAGATATGAGTACAGACCACCTCATGGTATTTCATATTAGAGTCCTCACTTCAGCTTAACATTAAGTCTTTCAAAAGTACTCTATTGAACATAGTTCATACAATTAAGAATCTTATCAGTCAGTTTAGAATTTTCAGTCTTGTCCACAAAAACCATTATTAACTTTGTCGTATATCGAACAGGGTAATAATTCTGTCAGGGAATGAAAAGAGGTTATCTTGACATGAAGTTATCAATGATTGTATTTTTGTTTTTAGAACAGGCTTTGTTTTCTAGGTCTTTCTAAACTTTAAGTGACCCTTTCTGTTATTTTCCAGGGGTGAGTAATCAAACTTACTAGCTTGTACTTATGGAATCTTCCCTATACATACATACCTTTGAAAAAAAATTAGAGTTGGGGTGTCTGGCTAGCTCAGTTGGTGGAATGTGTGACTATTGATCTTGGAGTTGTGGGTTTAAGACTCAGGTTGGGTGTAGAGATTACTTAAAAATAAAATGTTTAAAATAAGTAAGAAAGTCAATCAATCAGTCAGGCTTATTTTCTCAACTCTAGTCCTCAGATTCTTCTCAATTTGAGCTTCTCATTATGTCTTTTTGGTGTTATATTACTTTTGCCAGAATTTATCTCTTTGACTTCTTTTTTCTCTTTAGGTTTGTACATTCCTGTATAAAGTCTTTTTGGGGTATATGTGTATGTGTGTATTTAGTAGGGACTAATGAAATAGGACATTCTGCTTTTTCCCTGTCATCTATTACTATTATTATCCTGAGTATAGACTTCAGCTCATTAGTTTTCTTGTCACGAGTGTGATTTTTTTAAAAAGGGTTGTGTTGTCATCTTTAGAGGTTTTTTCCCCTTAATTTTGGCTTTAACATTCTTTGTAAACATAACTTTGTAATTCTTTATACTTGGCTTTTTTGGGGGGAAGGGTCTTAATATCATTTTTTTAAGACTTTATTTATTTATTTGACAGAGATCACAAGTAGGCAGAGAAAGAAGGGAAACGGGCTCCCTGCTGAGCAAGAACCCAATGTGGGGCTCGATCCCAGGACCCTGGGATCATGACCTGAGCTGAAGGCAGAGGCTTTAACCCACTGAGCCACCCAGGCTCCCCTTAATATCATTTTCAGTCTTGTCCATTCAGTTCAGATTTTTTTGGTCTTGTCTACAAAAGGATCACTAAGTATTGCCCAGTACTTCCTACAGTAGATTATGGTGTTTATATAACTATTTACTGTGCTATATTATAAACACTTGGGGAGCACCTAATTCATTGATTCTCAGTATGTATTTGGGTTGGATCAGGAAATTCATAAACATCAGTGGTTTGCACATTTCTGTATTTTTTGAAGAGTTGGAAGTAGAACCCACAGCTTCTGATTACTAAACATGTATTCCTCCTAAAATAGGAATAACTTGGTATCTGTGTGGAAAAAAATAAATCTGGGTCCCTACCTTGAACCATACCATAAAAATCAATTGTATTGAATATAGAAGGTATATCAATGATACTTTTATTAAAGAATAAAATGTAGGAAAGAATCTTCATAAGATAAGGAGGTGAAGATTTCTTAAGCATTAGGATGCATGCTCTCGTATGCACACACAAGTATTACAATAAGGGAAAATAGATTAATTTCATTAAAATTAAGAAACTTCTGTTCAGGGATGCCTGGATGGCTCATTCAGTTAAGCGTCTGCCTTTAGCTCAGGTCATGATCTCAGGGTCCTGGAATCAAGTCCCACATCAGACTCCTTGCTCAGTGGGGAGCCTGCTCCTCCCTCTGCCTTCCGTGTGTGCTTGCTCTCTTCTCTCTGTGTCTCTGCAAGTAAATAAATAAAATCTAAAAAAAGGAAACATGTGTTCATCAAAAATGGCAAAAAAAGAAAGTAAAGGCAAGCCAATGAAAAACCAGTAGGAGGAGATATTTGAAGGCATATAACTAACAAGGGAGTTGTATCAAGAACGTATAAAGAACTAAAGTCAGTAAGAAAAATACAGGTAACTATAGAAAGATGGGTGGGAATTTGAATAGGCATTTCACAGAAGAAGATATTCAAAAAACATGATTTGGAAAGCCCTAAAGACATGGTAAAAATTACCCAGCCAATTTGAATATTTGAAATATATAAGTTAAATTAATCATAAGTTAAAAATACTACTGTATACCTCTGTTGATTGGCTAAAATGAAAAGATCTGGCAGTACAAAGTATTGATGAAAACGTGGAACAACTGGAGCTTTCGTACACTGCAACTAGGAATTTTAACAGTTAACACTTTGGGAAACTATAGAGCTGTTTGTCAAATATTCACTTTACTAGTAACTCGGCCATTTTATTCCTAAGCATATACTCAATAGAAATTCATGAACGTTTGTAGATGAGTGCATATTGTATTCATAGCAACATTATTTATAGTAGTTCCAAACTAGAAGCAAATGTCCATTAACAGTAAAATAGATAAATTGTGGTATAATATATATTGGAATATCATAAAAAAGGAACTAACTGCAGCTGTACACAATGGCATGGATAAAATCTACAAATATGTTTAACGAAAAAAGTCAGAGGTAAAACAGTATATATGCCATATAATTCCATAAACTCAAGTCCAAAACTAGGCAGAGCTAATTTATGGAATGAGAAATGAAGAAAGTGGTTTTCTTTGCAATTTGGGAAGGTGAGAAGGAGTTTGTCTAGAGTGTTGTTTGTGTTCTATTTTATGATGTAAAAGTGATTAATCAATGTTCACTTTAAAAAAAAATTTTTTTTAAAGATTTTATTTATTTATTTGACAACAGAGATCACAAGTAGGCAGAGAAGCAGGCAGAGAGAGAGAGAGGAGGAAGCAGGTTCCCTGCTGAGCAGAGAGCCTGATGTGGGGCCCAATCCCAGGATCCTAGGATCATGACCTGAGCCGAAGGCAGAGGCTTTAACCCACTGAGCCACCCAGGTGCCCCCAAAGTTCACTTTTTTAAAAAAGATTTTATTTATTTGACAGAGTGAACGCAAGAGAGAAACAGAGAGCAAGCACAAGCAGGGAAACAGCAGTCAGTTCATGAATTTCTATTGAGTGTATGCTGTGGGGCTTGATCCCAGAACCCTGGGATCATGACCCAAGCCAAAGGCAGACACTTAACCGACGTAGCTACCCAGGAGCCCCAAGGATGTTCACTTTATAATAATTCACTGTGAAGTAACTTATGATTGGTATGCTTTATTGTATACTTACTATTTTAATTTTAAAAGTGAAAAGAAGTAGTATTGGGCACATTTCCATTAATTGTTAATATTTTTTCTTTGCTGTGTTTATTTCTGTCCATGTTAAATATCGTTTAAAGTGTCAAAAAAATGTTAAAACTCTTTAGAAAAAGCAGGGGCACCTGGTTGGCTCAGTGGGTTAAGCCTCTTCCTTCAGCTCGGGTCATGGTCTCAGGGTCCTGGGATTGAGCCCCACATTGGGCTCTCTGCTCATTGGGGAGACTGCTTCCTCCTCTCTCTCTCTCTCTGCCTGCCTCTCTGCCTACTTGAGATCACTGTCTGTCAATAAATAAATAAAATCTTAAAAAAAAGAAAAGAAAAAGCAGATAATAGTCCTTGTTGTTCCTTTTCCAATCATCTTTTGTCTTGTTCCCAAAAGCCTACCAGTTGAAAATTTTATTGGAATTATAGTGTATTGAATCTATATACGAATTAGGGGAAATTGACATATTTATCCCATTGGACCTTTATTTATTTATTTATTTTTAAGATTTCTCCATTGAGAATGCTTTTTTGCTTACATTTTCATTAGATAAAATTTTGTCCCGGTAAGAAACTTAAGAAAAGGGGCGCCTCAGTGGCTCAGTGGGTTAAAGCCTCTGCCTTCGGCTCAGGTCATGGTCCTGGGGTTCTGGGATCCCACATCCTGGGAGCCCCCACATCGGGCTCTCTGCTCAGCAGGGAGCCTGCTTCCTCCTCTCTCTCTGCTGCCTCTCTGCCTACTTGTGATCTCTTTAAAAAAACTTAAGAAAAATGGTTTCTAGCTTTTTAAGAATATTTTCATATATGTGGTTAAATTTTGCGAATGCCATAAATGTAATATACTGCATGACTTTTAAAGTGATTAAAAGAGATGTATACTTAATTTTTCAAAGTCTAATGTAAATCCTTATCTTTTGCCTTCCTCCTGTATAGTACAAGGGGCCTAGAACATTTAAATTTCATTATTCCCTCCCATAATTAAACTTATGTGTTTTAATTCTATCATTTTTTTTTAGATTTTATTTATTTATTTGACAGAGATCACAAGTAGTCAGAGAGGCAGGCAGAGAGAGAGAGAAGGGGAAGCAGGCTCCCTGCAGAGCGAAATCCGATGCGGGGCTCGATCCCAGGACCCTGAGACCATGACTGGAGCCGAAGGCAGAGGCTTAACCCACTGAGCCACCCAGGTGCCCCATTTGAGGATTTTTATATTTGAAAAAATTATTTTTCAGAACTTCCTGAGGCCCAGGATTAGGGTGCCTTTCTCCATAAAGCATTTGTACTTCTTAGTGGCATTAGAGTCACCATCACTAAAGGGACAATTTAAATTTATCGTTTGAAGTTTCTTAGACCACCCTTGATCCTTTTTATTTGGGCTTCAGATCTGCCCTAGGGCCAGTCAGTGCTTATAATTTAGAATCTTTTCTTTTTATTTTTTCCCCCTCCTTTTTTGCTTGAATGCCAAAGCTTCCTCACCACAAGGCATGTGAAAGAGGATTTTATTTCTAGTTTATTCATTCCCAAAGGAAGTGTGTAGCATTTTGGCTTAATGTTTTGGGTCTCTTCTTTTAGACTTTATGTCTTTGGCAGATCCTATGTTTTGACTTTTGTACCCCTTGTATCATGAGGTGATCAAAACTGCTGTTCAGATTCCTTGGGATTAGCAAATTCTTTTAGGGTAAAAGCTGATGTGTGTTCTGCTTAACTTGGTTTGGTAATTCCTCATTGTCTTGTCTCAGCTCTTAGCTGCTTTAAGGTATTTTATATATATTAATTAATATTTTTATTTATTAATGGGAACATTGATCTAAATAATCTAGACCATTTCTTGAAATTGAAACCCACTTATCTTTTTTTTTGTGATTTAAATGGCAATGGTACCTGTATTTATTCAGTATGTGTCTTTTCCCTTTTCATTTGGATGAATTTCATCAGAAGTTGATTAAGTTTCTTAATTGAAGTATAGTGGACATTCAATGTTATATTAGTTTCAGGTATACAACAGTGATTTGACAAGTCTTACATTATGCTATGCTCACCACAAGTGTAGCTACCATGTTGCAATATACAATGCTGTTACAATACCACTGACTGTGATCCCTATATGGTACCTTTTATCCACATGACAGAGATTAATTTTATCCAGAGAACCAACCTTTGTGGTTCCTGATTATCTCTATTGTCGGTATGTTTTCAATTTCATTACTCTCTATTTTTTTTATTCTTTTGTCTTTTTCTTTTTTTCATGCTATCTTTCATATTAAGGAGAGAATATATAAATCTGTATTCTGATTTGTTTATAGACACCTATATTCCATTAATGGTGACTTCTTGGGGTGTGTGCCTAGACTATTTAATTGTAGCCCTTTTTTCCCCTAACATAAGCTTTTAGCTGTGTAAAAGTACCTTTAATTTCTATTGTAGTTGTAGCCCACAGTTTCCTTTAATGTGGTATATTCATTATCATTCAGTTCAAAATATTTTCTAAATATTATTATAATTTGTTTCTTTGGTTATTTAGAGGTATTTTTCTTTATTACTTATTTATAACATTTATAACACTTACATTCCAAACAGAAAACTTTTCTGATTATCTTTTTAGGGTTAATTTTTGGCTCAAATATATCAATATAAAATAATATGCTCTGTAATATTTAAATTTCTTGAAATTAGTTTAGACTTTTTAATTAATTAATTTATTTTTAAAAAGATTTATTTATTATTTATTTGACAGGCAGAGAAATCACAAGTAGGGAGAGAGGCAGGCAGAGAGATGGGAAGCAGGTCCCCACTGAGCAGAGAGCCAGACACGGGCCCGGTTCCCGGGGCCCTGAGACCACGACCCGAGCTGAAGGCAGAGGCCACCCAGGTGCCCTAGACTTTTTTAAATGTTCCCATATATGATCAGTTTAAAAAAAATGTATATACTTTTCTGTCATTATCTACTACTATTATTAGATGGAGTTGGTTTTTCATTAAGTCACAGTTGTTAATGTGTTGTCCAAATCTTCTATACTTGTCTTTGATCTGCTTATTATCTCAAATATATCAAAAAAATTGTTGGGGCACTTGGGTGGCTCAGTGGGTTAAGCCTCTGCCTTTGGCTCAGGTCATGGTCTCAGGGTCCTGGGATTGAGCCCCACATCAGTCTGTCTGCTCAGTGGGGGGCCTGCTTCCCCCCCCCCCCATCCTTCCCCGGCCTACCTCTCTGCCTACTTGTGATTTCTTTCTCTCTCTCTCAAATGAAAATATATAAAATCTTTAAAAAAAAGTGTTGAGATGCTCCCAGTTTAACCATGATCTCTCTTTGAAGTTTTGTTACTTCAACTTTTTTTTTACTTTATATATTTTTACTTTATATATATTTTTTACTTTATATATTTTAAGTTATTATAATAACTTTTTTTACTTTATATATTTTTTTACTTTTATATATTTTATTTTTTACTTTATATATTTTAAGTTATAATAAATGTATGTCCTGATAAATTGATAATCTTAGTTTTTATCATTATGAAATATGATGGATATAGGTGTAAAATATATATTATTAGATAATTATTGTGTTTTCTTGGTGAATTGGAGTGTATATCATTACAAACAGTGTCTTCTTAGTTTATAGTATTTTCCCTTAAAGTCTGTTATGTTTGTAATTAATACAGATGTAGCAGTTTTCTTCATGATGAACTTTTTGTATCCTTTTGTTTTCAGTCTGGAACCTTTGTTTTAGATGTCTCTTAAAAACAACATTTATTTGGCTTTTGGGTTAATTGGTCTGACAATTTTTATTTTTTAATTGAAGCTTATTTACATTTGTTGTAATTACCAAGGTATTTGGATTTCTATCCACCATCTTCTTTTCTTTTTTTTTCTGTCCTGCTTATTTTCTTTCTTTATCTTCCCTTCTTTAGAATTAATTGTTTTAACTTCTTTCATTTCTTTCTACTAGCTTTAAATGATCACATAATTTTAACTATTCTTTTAGTATTTATCCTAGAAATTACTGCAGGCACACTGATCAATGTCTCAAGTTAATCAACAACTCTGCCCCTTTTTAGATAATACAAGGCCCTTAAAAGACTTAAAATTTTAAAGTTCATTTGGTTTCCTGACTCATATACTAATTATGGCTCTCTTTTTAGCTTTTAAGTAGGCTCCATGCCTAGCCTGGAGCCCAATGTGGGGCTTGAACTCTGACGTTGAAATCAAGACCTGAACTGAGATCAAGAGTCAGACGCTTAACTAGCCAAGCTACCCAGGCATCCCTTCTTTTTTGCTTTTAAAATATCCAAAATACATTATTCTTTGCTGTTTTATAAGGCTAGTGTTTATTTGCCTACATATTTACCACTTTGTTTTTTTGTTTTTTATTCCTTCTAGCATCTCAAATTTTGTACTTGGAATCTCTTTCTTTTAACATTAATAATATCTTTTTGAATGCTCTTTAGTGAAGGACTGCTATTGGCAGACTCATTTTGTTTGTCGAAAGTTACTGTCTTTCTGTCCTTATTTACACTGGGTATAGAATTCTAGGTTGACAATTATTTTCTTTCAGCATATTAGAGATGTAAGAGTCAGCTGCCATGCCTGCTGTTACTTTATTAAGGGTAATATTTTTTGTTTAATTTTAAACCTTCTCTTTCCCTGATATGTCTTCGGTTTTTCAATAATGGATCTTGATGTATTTTTTACTTTTATTCCTCTTGATTTGTAAGGCTTCTTGGACCTGTGAGTTAGTATCTGTAATCAGTTCTGAAAATTCTTCAGCTGCTACTTTTCAAATAGTGCTCCTACCACATTCTCCTTTTGTACACTGGTTAGATGTTTTCAGTGCATTCTTAATTTCTTACTTCTCCATACTTTCCATTTTTTTGCTTCTCTGTTTCATTTTGTAAAATTTCTTTATATCAGCTTTCCATTACATAATTCTTTTTAATTGTATCATTATGTTTTATCTCAGTTATATATATTTTTTGTTTTTTATTTATTTGACAGACAGAGATCACAACTAGGCAGAGAGACAGGTGGGGGGCGGGGGGAAGCAGGCTCCCTCCTGAGAAGAGCGTGGCTTGATCCCAGGACCCTGAGATCATGACCTGAGCTGAAGGCAGAGGCTTAACCCACTGAGCCACCCAGGTGCCCCTCTCAGTTATATTTTTTATAGAGTTTCCTTTCATTCTTTTTTACATATCTGAAAAAAAATTTTACTCCTATTTTTTACTCTTTAAACTTATTGTTTTGTATTTGGTTCTTGCTTGTTTGCTTGCTTTTGTTTATTTTTTTAGCTTTAAACATATTGATTAAATGATAATGGCTCTGCTTTCAAAATGTATCCAAGCTCAGAACATTTCTCATGATTATATATTAATTATCTCCACCAAAGCCACTGCATAGAATGTTGCAATAGTTTCCTTTTAGACTTCCCTTGTTCTTCCTTTTCTTCCCTTTAACCTGCTATGATCCTTCATAATCATAAGTAAGATTAATTCTGTAGTGACATCTCAGAGTAAAAGGTGATGTCCTCATAATCCTTTGTAAGATATTATGTGAACTGGAACTTGATAACTTTCTAACCTAATTTCTTAGCATTCTACCTTCTACTAAGCTGTAGCCATACTAGTCTCTTGAGTATTCTTCTAAAGATTCTGTGCATATTCATCTGAATTATACATATGCTATTCCCTCTGCACAGAATGTTTTTCTTCCATTTTGGCCTGTTCCCTCACTTTACTTCAGGTCTCTGCATAGATGTTCCATTATCACTGAGGATTTACTTGACAGTCTTATGTGAAATACCAATCTCCATTCCTTTATTCTACATAATCACCATTTCCTCTTTAATCTTATATTATTCAGTTATTACTTTCTGACTCACTCCTTTATTATTCTGTCTGGATCCCTCCCTCTCTAAAATATAAGCTATACAATAAATGATAGGAATGTCTTTTTAAAAGAAATGATATAACTATGTCTATAAAACCTAGTACAGTTTGTAGTGCATAATAGGTTCTTAAAAAATATTTATTGAAGGAAAAATGATTACATGGCATCGTTCAAGGGTGATTGTTCATTGTGGTGAGAGTAGGTACTGTCATTTTGAGAAAGAGTAAAAAATGTAAGTATAATAATACTGTGGTTTACTGTCTTTTTTAAAAAATATATTTATTTGAGAGAGAGAGATCATGAGCAGTGGTGGGGGGGACGGTAGAGGGAGAAGCAGACTCCCCACAGAGCAGGAAGCCCTATGTGGGACTTGATTCCAGGACCCTGGGATCATGACCTGAGCTGAAGGCAGACGCTCAGCCGACTGAGTGACCCAGGCACCCGGTGGTTTACTTTCTGTGAGCTTCTTGATTTCTTCTTCTTCTCCCCCCGCCCCTTATTTCTTTTGGATACTATTAGGAAAAACCACTGGCAAATTTGAGATAACTGTGTGCAATTTAGGTCATAGATCAGAAAAGTCACTATAACTTGCAGCATTTTTTAATGTTTTTCAAAAAATTTCTTTCAGGCTAACTAAAGAAAGCCATTATATATAGCTTTCTAAGATAGTTTGCCTTTTATAAATGTTTAACAGATTTTATTTAATTCCCTGTAAGTCCCCTAAAGCCCCAAAATAGCTCTTACCTCATTTTGCTGGTCCTTTTGAAGTAAAAATGCAGTGCTTTCTAAAAACAGACAAAGATTAGTATGATGTCTAGATTACAAATACTTTTATGTGATTTTTTAAAATGAGGGTGGGGTAAATTACATAGACATGTACTAGTGTAATTCAGTTCCATAAAGTAAATTTAACTGCTGTTAAAGATCATCTTACACTGCCAATATAAAGTACAATGCTGTGACAGTAAAAGACCCATACATATCAAACATCTTTGTGAAACCTCATGGTCCTCCTTTATCAGGTTTGGCTCTCTTGCATTTCTTCAATGCCATGAAGTTTTAAAATACTTTTAATGACTTCATTTTTATACCTTATTTACATTAAATTTGGGAGGCCTTAAGGAATATGAATATACAAATGTTGAAGAATGAATGAATGGTTGAAAGCGCTTCTGGTATGCTTTTCTGTATTTTAATAGTCACTGATAGTGTACTATGTAGCATCAAAATGGTATGAGCCATCCTCCCGGAGGACCAGAAAGATAGAAGAGGTTAATACAAGCTGAAATGTGACTTTTTACCTAAATAAGATACTGTAGTTTGCACAGTTCATTTTTCTTTATTTAAAATATGATTTTTTTATATGACTGTGTAATACCTGTGTGGTCAGGGAACATTTTTTTATTTTCATATGTGCAAACAGATGCAGTTAGAGTTTGTGGTCCATGACAGGTCCAGATCCTCTTTTTGGAATTTAAGCAAGGTCCCCCCCCACACCCCTTCATTGAAAACTCTTAATTGGATATTTTTCATTCTTCCATTTTTCTTCTTTTCTTTAGAGCACTTACATTGACCTCCCATTAGTGCTCTTCATCCAAGTATCTGTCCTTTCTTTCCCTTACAGCCCACCTTTCCTTGCCTTTTTTCTTCCTGCCTCCTAACTTTCTAATTGACATCTAGAAATCCATCTGTCCTAAGTTTGGTTAGTTTATCTTTTCAAAGGCTGGTTGTTTCTTCCATGCCATTCTTTCAGAGACCTGTCTTAAAAAGGCCTATTTCTGCCAGCCTTTCTTCCTTATTCTGTCTCCTTCGTGTGTGTGTGTGTGTGTGTGTACCATCTGCTTTCCCACAGTTCTTTTTCCCAACCTCCTTCCCCTTGCCATCTTCTTCCTCACCCTCCTCATACTCTCCCCTATATCCTCCCAGTTTTTCCAGCCTCTCTTACTATTTTTCCTATCCCCCCCCACCGTGTAACTCTCTCTTCACCTTGAGTCCATTCCTTTTTTCTTATCTCCTCATTTCCTTGAGGTTTTACTTCTCCAGCGCCTTTTCTTTTTACTTCTATTCATCTGTCATTTCATCCAAACATCTAGTCTTACAGCTGTAAATACCATTTATACAATGAATCCCAAGTTTATGTCTAACTATCAAGATATCTTTCCTGAATATCAGGGTTACTTACATCATTTGATAATTAACAAGTCCACTTGGATAGCTAATAGACACCTCAAACTAAATATATGTGGAACTGAACTCCTGAGCATTTCTGTTTCTGGAAATGGCTGATTAGGTTGTCTTAGGCCAACTTGAGTGCTAAAAACATGTAGAAAACCTGAAAAGAGTCTCTTTGAAGTCATTGGAGAGTTACAAAGATGTTAAGAATTGGTAGAACTAAGATCTAGAAGAAAAGAAAAATGAAGACAGTTGAACCTGGCATTTGATGCTACTTTTTCCTTAATGCAGAAGTCAGTTTTTAAAATTAAAATTGTGACTCAAACTCCAGCCGTTTCATGGGGCCGGGACAGCGGCTACCAAAGAATAAAGGCCCTGGAAAATTCTCAACTCTGGCTTGGGACTCTTGAAGGGCATTATTCTAGGAGCAGAGCTTGAATACAACAGCCTGTTGAAGCACTGAAATCCAGCATTAAATCAACTCAGTCATTGATTAATGGTATTAGAGTTTATTTTAAAAGTGGTACAAGCAAAAGTTAATAATTCTATAAAGAAGACTAGTTTGGGTTTTTTTTTTTTAAGATTTCATTTATTTGAGAGAGAGCGTACACACACGCGCACAAGCGAGGGAAAGGGCAGAGGAAGAGGCAGAGGAAAAATCAGACTTCCCACGAGGCACAGCCTGATGCAGGACTCCATCGCAGACCCTGAGATCATGACCTGAGCTGAAGTCAGACACTTAACAGACTGAGCCATCTATGCATGCCTGTAGTTTTTTAGATACATAATGCTTGGCATGCAGTCAAAAATAACCAGGCATACTGAAAGACAAGAAATGACTGAAACCATGAAGAAATGAAAGAAGAAAATAATTGGAAGTGAACCTATAAGAAATCCAGATATTAGAGTTATTAATCATGGACTTTTTAAAAATCTTTTTTTTTAAAGATTTTATTTATTTATTTGACAGAGATCACAAGTAGGCAGAGAGGCAGAGAGGCAGAGAGAGATAGGAGGAAGCAGGCTGTCTGCAGAGCAGAGAGCCCGATGCGGGACTTGATCCCAGAACCCTGGGATCATGACCTGAACCGAAGGCAGAGGCTTAACCCACTGAGCCACCCAGGTGCCCCAAATCATGGACTTTTAAACAATCATGATTAATATTTTCATGCAATTGGATAAAAGAGCTATGAAAATAATCAAATAAGAATATTAGAAATGAAAAAAATACAATAGCTGAAATTGATAACTCAATGAATAGGTTTAACAGAAGATTAGATGTAGCTGAGAAAAGAATTAGTAAACTGAAAGGTAGTTCAGAAGAAAATAACCAGACTCTGAAGCAGACACACGAGGACAGAAAATATACAAGAGCGTGAGAGACATATGGGACATGGCAAAGAGGTCTAGCATATTTGTATTGATATTCCAGAAGGAGAGGAGAGAAAATCATCCAGGAGTAGCAGATCAAATATGAAGAATATTCTAGAAGGGATTTGTCAGGCAAAAGAAAAAGAGTAGATTAAAGTACAGAAGAATTGGGCATCTGGGTGGCTCATTTAGTTAAGTGTCTGCCTTGGGCTCAGGTCATGATTCTGGAGTCCTGGGATTGAGCCTTGCCTCTGGCTCCCTCAGCGGGGAGTCTGCTTCTCCCTTTCCCTCTGCTCCTTGCCATGATAGTTCTCTCTCTCTGCTCACTCTGTCTCAAATAAATAAATAAAAACTTAAGAAAAATACAGAAGAGTAATAGAAACTGTTAGTATGTGGATACTGAATGAATACCAACTGTTCAAAGCAATAATATCTTTTGTATATGCATCTGTGTTAAATAGAGTTAAATGGAATAAGTGTATTCTAAGATCTTTGCATTGTTACAGAATCAATAAAAATACTAATTTATATTAGACTTTAAGAAATCAGAGATGTATGGGACGCCTGGGTGGCTCAGTTTGTTAAGCAGCTGCCTTCGGCTCAGGTCATGATCCCAGCGTCCTGGGATTGAGTCCCACATCGGGCTCCTTGCTTGGCAGGGAGCCTGCTTCTCCCTCTGCCTCTGCCTGCCTTTCTGTCTGCCTGTGCTCGCTCCTGCTCTCTCTCTCTCTCTCTCTAACAAATAAATAAATAAATAAAATCTTTTAAAAAAAAAGAAATTAGAGATGTATATTTTGATTTATAGGTAAGCTTTAAAAGAAGTTATAACTAACAGTCTATGAGTAGAGGAAAAATGACATAGTAAAAAAATAATTTAAAAGAAGGCAAGAAAGGAGGCATAAAACAAGTGAAACAAATATCGAGAAGGTAAATTTAAAACCTATGTATATCAGTAATTCTATTAATTATAAATGGACCACATTTTCCAGTTAACAAAGATTGTTTGAATTTAAAAAACTGAGATTTTGAGCTATGAAATTTCTGTTTTTATGGTTAAAGACAATATAATATTTGCAATTTTATGTGGTTCAACCTAAAATATGATGCTTATAGGAAATACACCTTAAATGAGGAGATTAAGATGGCTGAAGTTAAAAAAGCATGGAAAAAGATATGCCTGTGCATACACTAGTAGAAACATGGTATGGTTTTACTAATACCAGACAAAGTAGAATTTAAAGCAAAGAGGCATTATTATTAGAGATACAGAGGGATATTTAATAATTATTAAAATGATCAGTCCTGAGGGAAGATATAAGAGGTCTAAATTTTATGTGTGAAACATAGCTCCAAAATGCAAAAGCCAAAACTGATAGAACTAAAAAGAGGTGCCTGGGTGGCTCAGTCAGTTAAGCATCCACCTTCAGCTCTATCCTGGGATCAAGTCCCAGTTGAGCTCTCTGCTCAGCAGGGAGTCTGCTTCCCCTCTCCCCCTGTCCATGCTCCTTCTATCTCACTCACTCACTCTCTCTCAAATAAATACAATTTAAAGAACACCTTAAAACAAAAGAAAACTGGGGCGCCTGGTTGGCTTAGTCATTAAGCATCTGCCTTCAGCTTGGGTCATGATCCCAGGGATCGAGCCCCACATCGGGCTCTCTGTTCAGCAGGAAGCCTGCTTCTCCCTCTCCCACTCCCCCTGCTTGTGTTCCCTCTCTCCCTGTGTCTCTCTCTGTCAAATAAATAAATAAAATCTTTTTTTTTTTTAGATTTTGTTTATTTATTTGTAAGACTGTGAGAGCACAAGCAGAGGGAGAAGCAGGCAGAGGGTGAAGCAGGCTCCCTGCTGAGCAGGGAGCCATACACGGGACTTGATCTCTGGACCCTGGGATCATGACCCAGACCTTCAACTGACTGAGCCACCCACGAATCCCAAATAAATAAAACCTTAAAAAAAAAAAAAAAAGAAAAACCTCAAAAAAAAACTAAAAAGAGAAACTCATAACCACGCAGGGATATATAAATACATTTCTTTCAGTAACTAATAGTACAAGCAGACCAAAAATCAGAAGAGTTATAAATGATTGGAACCCAAAAAAGGAATTGGAACAGTATGATTAACAACCTTGACTTAATTAACATAGCACATCTTATCCAACACCTACAGGATGCACATTCTTTTCAAGTGTACATTGAAAATGTAGCAAAATTAATTGTATCTTGGGTCATAAAGCAAGCCTTGTATTTCAGAACATGAAATAACAGAGAATATTTTCTTTGACTGCAATGAAACAAGCTAGAAATTAATAACAAAAAATAATTAGAAAAATCCCCAAATGCTGATAATTAAGCAATATTGTTATAAATAACTTAGGAAATTACAGTGGAATTTTGAAAACATTTTGAACTAATGGCATATGACAATGGCATATTAAAACCTGTGGAATGTATCTACAGCCATGCTTACAAAGATATTTATAGCCCTATAAGCATATAGTTAATAAGAACAATGACTGAAAAATCTCTGTGGCCTGAGGATTCATCCTAGAAGTTGAAGAAAATTAGAGAAAGTAAACTGAAAGAAAGTGGAAGGAAGGAAATAATAAATATGAGCAAAAAAAAAATTAAAACTGAATGCTTTATTTCACTCCTTGAAACAAACAAAATTCCCAAATCTTCTTTATTCCATATTCTCATCTCAATAAATATAGAAATTTCATTCTATCATGTGTTCTGAATTTGGAATCACCTTAACTTCTCTGCTTTATAACTCACATTTAATCTGTCAGGTAATCCTGTGGGTTTTACCATAAAAATATATCCAGAATTTAGTGACTTCTCATCTTTGTTGATTATAGTCCGGTCCAAGTCATCATTATCTCTTACTTGGATAACTGCTGTATTCTTAATTGATTCCTCTGTTTCCACTCTGCCCAGTTCTTCACAAAATGGTCATAATTAACTTGTAAAATTTTTGTGTCACTCTTCTCATAACTTTTCAGTCACTTTCCATTTCCCTAAGCATACAAACCAAAGAAAGCCCTTGAAGTGGCTAAGGAGACCCTAAATAATTAGCATACCTGGACTTATTTTTTGCCCTCTTCTTGTCCCTTACTCTGCTGCAACCATAATGGCCATTTCTGTTCCTCAAAATGTCATTGAATATCTGGGCCTTTGCAGTTGCTGTTCCTTTCCCAAAATATCCACATGGCTCACTGCCTTACTCCAGAACTCTGCTAAGTATCACCTTATGAAATCTTCTTAAATCAGTCCATAATACAGCAGTCCCCATCCTCCATACTTGGCACTTCCTACTTTGTATTTTTCTCTGTAATATATGCCTAGCACTCAAGTATTATTTGTTTAAAAAGTAAATGTGTGGATGGAACTGTTAAAGTGGTTACTACCATGGTGGAGAGTTGGAAATAATACTGATGGGGGAAAAGAACTTTCCAAACATATTTATTTCAGGATGTGATGTTCTGATTCATCTGTTTTTGTTTTGATTAGTTTTTTATTTTGAAGTAATTTCGGACTTAGAGTTGCAACACTAATCCAGAGAGTTACCATATACCCTTCACCATGCATTTCTTAATTTTTTTTAAGATTTTATTTATTTATTTGAGATAGAGAGAGAGAGAGAGCAAGCTAGCTCAAGCGGTGGCGGGGGCGGGGGGATTGCAGAAGGAGAGGGAGAGAAGCAGGCTCTCCACTGAGCAGGGAGCCCAATGAGGCCTCAATCCCAGGACCCTGGGATCATGATCTGAGCCGAAGTCAGACGCTTAACTGACGGAGCCACCCAGGCGCCCCCAGCATTTCTTAATCTTAATTAACCTTACATAACCATGGTGCAATTATGAGAATTAAGAAATTAGTATTGGTACATTACTGTTAACTAAACTATGGACTATTTGGGGATGCCTGGGTGGCTCTGTTGGTTAAGCGTCTGCCTTTGGCTCAGGTCATGATCTCAGGGTCCTGGGATTGAGTCCCGCAATGGGGTCCTTGATCAGCAGGGAGCCTGCTTCTCCCTCTGCCTGCTGCTTCCCCTGCTTGTGTTCTCTGTCTCTGTCTCTCTCTCTCTGACAAATAAATAAATAAAACCTGAACATAAACAAACAAACTATGGACTATTTGGATTCACCAGTTTTTCTACTGAAGACATTGGTGGAATGTATAGAATATATTCTGTCCCAGAGTACAACTCAGAATTCTATACTACATTTAGTTGTTATGTCTCTTTAGTTTCCTTTACCTGGTAACAATTTTTCAGTCTTTCTTTGTCTTTCATGACCTTGAGACTTTTATAAGTAATGGGCAGCCATTTAGTAGAATGTCCCTCAATTTCGATTTCTATGATGTTTTCTCTTGATTAGATTGAGGTTACACATGTTTGAAAAATACCACAGTGGTCATTTGACTTCCTATCAAGAGAGACATGGTATCAGTTATGTCTTTTTTATGGTGATATTAATCTTGATCATTTGGCTAAGACAGTGCCAGGTTTCTCTACTGTAATATTGCTTTTTCCTTTGTAACTAATATTTGAGGAGAGATACTTTAAAACTATGTAAATATCTTTTCTCATTATACTTTCAGCCTTTAATTTTCATACTTATCAGTGGATCAATTATTAACATTATCAATTGTATTATATTATTATCAATTATTAATATTATTAAACAGTTATGTGCTATTCTGGTCATGATTTTTTCATTCCTTCTATCCTTATGTAATGAAGAGTTGTTGGAGTTCTTATGTAATGAAGAGTTGTTCCTTTTCCCTGTTTATTTATCAATTTAATAATTTATTTATAAAAGTATGCACACATCAGTATTTGTATTTGTTGGGTTATAAGTCTTTTACTATCACTATTTTTTAAAAAATTGGCACACGTCGTGTTTTTCCAGTGTGCACCTAGTTTATTTCTCTGGAGTATTTTCCTGCTTGCTGGCATCATGAGATGTAGTAAGTCATCTTATATTTTCCTTGCTCAGCTCTGGAAACAGCCATTGCAGTGTAGAATTCTGATTCTTCTTATTGGGGAAGGATGCTTAGAAACCAAGATCTGGGTGCTTACTTCATCTTTTATAGTCTTTTTCTTTTCTGATGCTTTCTTTTTTTTCACAGTCCTTACACTGTGAAAACCTCTGAAAAACTAGAAGTAAATGTAGAGTAAAATTAGCATTATTAGGAGGAGAACCTTCTGATAAGAAAATCAGAAAACCAAAAGTATATGTAGCCATAGCTCTGTCATTTGCTTTTGGATATGTGTTGAACAGATTTTACGTAGTTCCATTTTAATCCTCTAAAGCCTAGAAGTAGATTTTAAATGTGGATTTTGGCCTATCCTCATGGTGTCATGATGCAGTGTTTTCTAAAAACACGCATGAAATATTAAGACTCCTAGATTTCAGATAACTTTATATGATTTGGGGATTAGAGAGGCATAAATTACAGATCCTAAATGCTAGTGTAAGTCAACCTCAGAAGTTAAAAAATACTTCAAGTAAAAACTAACTTAAGCTGCTGTCACAGGGCTCCTGGGTGGCTCAGTTGGTTAAGTGCCTGCCTGCCTTTGGGTCAGGTCATGATCCCAGAGTCCTGGGATCAAATCCCACATTGGGTTCTCTGCTCATCGGAAAGCCTGATTCTCCCTCTCTTCCCAACTCGTGCTGTCACTATCTCTGTCTCTCTCTCAAATGAATAAATAAAATATTTTTTTTAAAAACTGTTACAAAGTGCTCAGTAGTTCAAAAGACCCAGTTCAGTCATATTCTTTGTAAAACTTTACCACAGATATTCCTGAGTCTAGTTGCCTTCCATGTGTATGTCCTCTAATAATAGGGACTTCAATAATATGGTGTATTAATAATAATATATTTGCATGTCTTATTCTCATTCAGCTTGGAGGCTCTGCAGACTAGAAATCTGGATTTATTTTTTGTGTCCTATGTAGGTGCCCAGATGTTGGTTGTATAAATGAAAGACAATACTTCAGAATATGTGATTCTACATTTTATTAGATTGCTAATAATTAACTCTCAAATATCTCTAAAAAGCATAAAAGTTAATGTGAATCTAAATTAGTCTCTTTTCCAAATAAGAAATGGTGATATATTTTGGATTCATTTAGTTTTACTTGATACATTTCTCTGAACAGAGAAAAAGTTCTATGTATAGTTATATAGCATGCATCAGGAAAGATTTATTACTTCCAATAGTGAAATCACGTCTATATGGGATAACATGTTTGAGGTCCATGGCTCATAACTCACTTATTAGTAATTAAATCAAACTGACCCCTTTTTTGTACTGAAAACTTGGGACTCTCAAATTTCATTTGAATTGTTTCTTCCTACTTCCTTTCTACTTCCCCCTTTTTCTGACCCTCTTACCTTACTAACCTCCACTCCTTCTCTGTCTGTTTTTGCTTCTCTACCCCATCATTCTTGGCATTTTTGTATCATGTACTTCTACTTCTATTGTGTGTCCTTCTTTTTCCTATATGTCATAGCATCATTATCCCATTTAACTGCTCTTCCTCCCTCCTTTCCTTTCATCAGTCATTGTATCCATTCCTCCTTTTGGAAATAGACACATTTATCCCTTGCTTCTATCTATCTAGACTTTATCCCATCCTTTTTTTTTCCTTTTCTCTCTAGCCTTCTCTCTGTCCTTCTGTCATTTCATCTGTTCATTCCTAGTGAAGGTCCTTCCATTTGTTTTTCTTTTACTTTATTTAGTCTTACGACTGTTTGTGTGCTGATGACTTCCAATATTATATCTTCAGCACATACTTGGACTGAAAACTTGGACTCTAGATTTAGTAATCCCACTTCCTTTGCTATTTCAATTGGTCTTATCATTTTCACCATTATTACCATTCTTATCTATGCCACCATCATGTCTCCTCTGCAGAAGTATAGTAGCCTCCTAAGTGGTCTCCTGTTTCTGCTCTTTGTCTGATGCCTACTTTCTACCTACAAGTCCAAGTGATTATTTTAAAAGTTAACTCACATCATGTACCAACCTCTGCTTAAAATAGTTCAAAGGATTCCTGTCTTATGTAGAGTAAAAGTTAAAGACTCTATGTGATTTGACACCTAGTGCATCCTTAACATCATTTATTATTTTCTTATTCTTTTCCCTCATTGATTGGCCTCCAAGCATGTTTTTTGTTCCTCAAATAAACACAAGACTTCATGGGTTTAGACCTTTACCCCCTAAGAATATTCTCTTTTCTCATATCTGTATAGGTCATTTACTCTCTTAAGTGTTTCTCTCTGCACACATGATGTCTTCGTTCTTTTATATAAAAAATATATTTAATGAATGCACTGAGCAAAAGAGGTAAAAACCCCACTCTTGTAGAACTTAAATCTAGGTGGGAATGTGAGACAAGTAATAAATATGAAAGTGTATGTATTAGTATGTAAGAGATGGCATGTGTTAAAAAAGAAAGATATAGCAAGGAAGAGAGTCCAGATTGCTAGGGGCAGAAGTGAGGGGAGATCAGTTTTAAATAGGATGGTCAGAGAGGGTGTCACTTCAGAGATGATATTTGAGTTCAAAGACCTGAAGAAAGTGAGGAATTGAACCATGTAGGTATATTAGGGAAGTGTATTCTAGATGGAAGGAATAGTCTATGCAAACGCACTGAGGTAGGAGCATTTCTGTCCTATTCAAGGTGATCTCAAAGAGGATCTGTGTTTAGAACAAAGTAAAGTAAAGGGAAAGTAGTAGGAGATGGAGTCAGGGAGATAGCTGTTGCCCAGGTTCATCCTGTGGGGCCTAAAAGGTCATTTTAAGGACTTTTCTTTTTTTAATGAAATGGGAAGTCATTGCAGTTGAAGCGTTTGTTCATGACCACTTGGTGTTTGCATGAAGACTGAGAGGGCAGTGGGGGCAAGTATGGAAGCAGTGAGAGAGACGGCCATTGTAATAATCTATGTCAGAAATGATGGGGGATTGAACCAGAGTAGTAAGTAGAGGTGGTAGTGCAAAGGAGTTAAATTCTGGATGTATTTTGAAGGTACAGCTGATAAGATTTGCTGAAGTTTTATGTGTTGGCTACAAAAGAAAATGGAGTCAAGGACAATATGGTACTGCTCACCAATATCCAGTTCTTACCTGGGCATATGAGACATTTTCCTTCTTATCTCCCTTTGTAGTTTGGTGAAGCCACACAACTAGTTATGGTCAGTGAATTTGTATAAGGATGTGCTTAGCTGAGGCAGAGTAAAGCCCCTATAAGCTTCTCCCATTCTTCTTACTATGAAGGAGGCCTTGTATTGAAATTATAGAGCTACAAAATTAAAGGAACTGGAATGGTAAAGTCACCACTTAGAGGATAACCGCCTGGAGTTTCAGTGAACTCAGCGTGAGCAACATAAAATTTTTTGTTCTGTCAAGCTACTGATTTGGGGGTTGTTACTCAACATAAGTATATCCTGTTCTGACCAGTCAGGTGACGATTTGGCCTGAGTAACTTGAAAGATGGAATCATCAGTAACTATGATTGGGAGAGACTGTGGGAAGAGGTGGTTATGGGGATTTTCAAAAGAAGATGTTGAATCAAGGCTGTAGAATATGGGGGAAAAAATCCTTCTGTGACCACTGTGTATAAAATTATACTTTCTTCCAATATTCCTCTACCATATTTTAGTTTTTCTCTGTGGAAATTATCACAACTGAAGTATGGTGTAATGATTCAAAAACTTAAAATCTGAAGCCAGGCAGGCCGAATGGGTTTTAAATCTAGTTTTGCTGCTTTTCTATTCATGTGGTTTTGGAAGAATACTTTAACTTCTTTATGCCTCAGTTTCCTCATTTGTAAATAAGGGAAGTACCATATCTGTTGGTTGTGTGTGTGCATGTAAAGTGCTTAGAATAGCATCTGATAATACACTTTCTAAATGTTTGCAGCTATTTTCATCATCATCATAGAAACTTCATGAGACTAGGCACTTAATTTTTGTTTTTTCCTTTATTGCAGGGACCACAACAATGTTAGTAGGCTCTCAATAAATTTTTGATGAAAAGGTAGATGGATAGATTGCATTAGGTGACTATCAGTTTTTGGTGTAATGTCAGTGTGGGAAAGATCTTGACCATTGGCCAAACCATAGATAGACCCTGTGTGACACGTAGTAGGTCATATTTTTAGAAAAAAATAACTTTTCAGCATTATTAGTTTTTTCTTTTCACATATAAATATTGAAATTTTATTAAACAAAAAGTGAAATACCAATTTTTCCATCTTTACTGAGATATAACTGTGGCATAAGACTAATCTTTTTCTGAAGGAGAGAAATTTCAAATAGTACTGTTAGACCATAGAGAGGAATTATACATAGATCTGGGACAGCATGCTTTTGACCTCATGTTGGACAGATTTTATTTAGTTGTATGTAAATCCTTTAAAACCCACAGGTACATTTGATACTTAATTTTGTTCTAACCTGGTAAAGTCACAACGCAGTGGTTTCTAAAATTAGATAAGGAATAATAAGAGTTCGAAATTATAAATAGCTTTGTGTGATATTTGAGGTCAGAGAGGCCTAACTTACATAGATTGTATTAGTGTAAATTGATTCTAAGAATTAAGTGATTTTAACCCTATTAAGCCCTACTATTCAAATAATTTTTCTTTGTATTTCTCTTTTTATATTGATAGTATTGATACTCCTGTCATCTATAAATAATCATGCTTTTGTTTCTTACCCTTCCCTTTCTTTATATCTTTTATCTCTTGCTCTATTACTTCACTGGTTAGGTCTGCTACCTACAAGTTGAATAGAAGTGGTTATAGCAGGCATCTTTGTCTTCTCCCCAACCTAAAAGCAGTGTTTTCAACATTTTACTATTAAATATGATGTTTTCTGTATTTTTTTGGATGCCCTCTTTCACGTTAGGGAAGTTACCTTCTAGCCCTAGTTTATTGAGGTTAAATTGAAATTAGTGGCTCCTCTTTCTGCATTTGTTCAATTTTAGTAACGTGATTTTTTTCTTTTATTCTGTGAATGATTGAATAAACTGCATTAACCAAATTTTAATATTAATCGATTAATGATTGAATAAATGGCATTAACTAATTTTTAATATTAAATTAACCACCTTTCTGAAGATAAGTCCAACTTGATTATGATGTATAATATTTTTTATATTTTGCTTGATTTGGTTTTGCTGATATGATGTGTTTAATATCCTTGTGAATGAGTTAGTTTGTAATTTTCCATTTGTACTATCTTTGTCTAATTTTGGTGTTAAGGTAAATTTAACCTCATAAGATGAGTTGAGGAATATTCCTTTATTGTATATGCTCTGTATGAGATTAGCATCCTCTATAAAATTAGAGTTATGTAGCCTTGGAAGTTTGGTCAAATTTATCTGTAAAGCTTATTGGCTCTTGTGTCTTGCTTTTAAGATTTTTTTAAAATTTTTTTTAAAGATTTTATTTATTTATTTGACAGACAGGGATCACAAGTAGGCAGAGAGGCAGAGAGAGAGAGAGAGGAGGAAGCAGGCTGTCCGCAGAGCAGAGAGCCCCATATGGGGCTCGACCCCACAACCCTGGGATCATGACCCGAGCCGAAGGCAGTGGCTTTAACCCACTGAGCCACCCAGGCGCCCCTTGCTTTTAAGACTTTTAACCACTGATTTAGTATCTTTAATGGCTATAGGACTATTCATGTTTTGTTTTAGCTCTTGAGTCAGTTTTAGTGAGGAATTTATCCATTTCATCTATGTGTTCAAATTTATTGGCATAAAATTATTCATATTGTCTTATTTTCTGTTTAATCCTGGCAGTATTTTTTATTCTTAATAAAAATTTTTATCTGAGTAGGTATCTGGGTGCTCTAATCAGTTCAACAACCAACTCTTGGTTTTGGTTCAGGTTGTGATCTCTGGATTGTGAGGTAGAGCCTCGCATCAGGCTCCGCACTCGGCACAGAGTCTGCTTAAGACTCTC
>RCUC01120467.1:0-25044 GCA_003697995.1 Taxidea taxus jeffersonii
CCCCCCCCCAAGATGTCTTAAATTTACCATCAATGTAATTGGTATTATCTTTTATAATTTCAAAACATTTTTTCTAGCATAAGTTTTAGATTGCCTGGCATGGGCGAAAGCTCATTTTCATTGCTCCCAGAATTTTAGGATTTTTCTCAGAATAGTAACAGTCAAAAATGATAACATTAGCTTATGTTTTGATGGCATTTTATAACTTTCAAATTCCATGTGAGTGGTGCAGTAGGAATCATTTTCTGGGTTTCATAGTTCAGGATGACAAGACTTCAGAGAGGTTAATTTACTCACCCAAGGTCACCCCATTCAGGGATGGGGAGAGAGGACTGACCCTGGAGGTTCTGACACCAAGCCCGGTTCTTTCCAGCCAATGTTGTCTTGCGTACAGTCCTCTTGTGGAAGCCAATGAAGCACCGCATGGTAAAGCAGTCTTCCCTGAGAACCTGGAAACGGGTCCAACTTGGAGGAATCTCATTATCACTTTTCGAAGCTTTACCCTGACTGCATGTTAAGTTGTATAATTTTTCTGGATTTGGGTCTCGGATGGATGCTGGTTATTGGCAAGCACTGTATCTCATTAGGAAAAAAATTTCCTCAACCTGTATTAAAAGACTGGAAAAGAAAAACAAAACAGGGACACCTGGGTGGCTCAGCTGGTTAAGCAGCTGCCTTCGGCTCGGGTCATGATCCCAGGGTCCTGGGATCGAGTCCCACATGGGGCTCCTTGCTTGGCAGGGAGCCTGCTTCTCCCTCTGCCTGCCTCTCTGTCTGCCTGTGCTCGCTCTCTCTCTAACAAATAAATAAATAAAATCTTTAAAAAAAAAAAAAAAAAAAGAAAAACAAAACAAAAACCCTTCAGATAAAAGGCATTTAGGGAGTGTACTGCTATTTGACTTACAAAGAAAGTGGCAATAATTCAGTAAGTTTATTATCTATTTTTTTTAAGACCTAAGGAATAATGCCATCTGGACCTTTTGACTGGTGTCCGTTCAGCTTCCCCACGAAGTCCCTTGCCTCTTTTTAGCCACAGCTGAGCTAAAGCCCCCAGCTGGGTTTCTCTTATTGTTCATATACTTGACAATTGTGGACTTTTAAAAATTATATATTTATAAAAAAGGATTCAGTCACTTGGAAATTTGTGAGGTTAGGGATGTTTGGTACTTTTTATCTTGATATGTATTTTTAAATCCCATCTAAATTTTCTCCATGGTTGACTGGGGTCAAATCATTCTGCATTTTTGCTGTGTTGTTTGCTTTCCCTGGCCTTTCTAGATTTGGAAAGCTTAATTTATTTTTTTCTTCATTTTATTATGCTCACATTCACCCTTAAAAGAATCAAAATCTCATCCAGAAACAACTTGCTGGCTTCTTCCTAGAATTTATGGTTTTAAGAAACTGATTTAATAAAATGGAAGTTCTTTTTGAAAGTGCTTTTGCCATTGTGCATGTTCATTTCTGTTCTGGTTTTTAATCCTCATCCTATAGCAGGAACCCAGCTGGATCTGGGTGTGAATCCCCAGCTACTTTTCCATTCTTGTGCATTTTTAGGGTCCTGGAAAGTCTCTATTTCTAGGAAGGAAATTCCCATGTCCTCCCTATACTTTAGAGGGGCCTGCACTCTTCACTTATGTTCTAGAATGATCCCTCACATGTGGCTATTTGGGGAGTGGTGAGGGAAAGTCAGGGTCAAGATAAACATAAGGAGGAAGGAGTGGGAAGATTTGGAAAAGACTGTTTCTCTGAGCAGCACACAATCCTGTTAAACAGAGAAGCTAGTCAGCAGGATTTAGGTATACTTCAAGTCCACAGGAGAGGTAGGTAGAGCTTAAAATTTAAAGCCTTGATTTCCTAGCATAACGGTCCCCCAAAAGGCAAGGACTAAGGCTATTCAGAGATCCTAAACCTTTCGGGATTTACCTATCTTTACTTATAACTTAGAATTAACACTTTTCTTGGAAATACATAAGACGGTCTTTTCTGGAAGGTGAGCTATTTAGGAATTTTCCTGCAATGGTCAGCATTAGCTACTCTTTCTGTGCCAACAGCACCTTTGAACACCCTTCATCTGTTGGGGAATTCCATTCTTGAGAGTCCATTTCACCTAAGGAAGAAACCAGAAGTCTCTTTTCCAGACTACCAGATAGCTCTGGTATATTCATGGGAACAAAAATCTATCTGTAGACTGCTGATCAATTAGAAGCTAGTGATACCCAAAAGGTGGGCTCCCAAAGAATCCATGCTGTGAGGGATCCAAGGACTGTAGGGGCAGAGTTTATGGTGGTTGGGAGTCCGTGTTGCAAATTACAGGGCTCTCTCTGGGGGCTTACCGCCGCCGTGGGGTTACAGAGTCATTTGGGTTTATTTCTGGTGGTGTCACTTTTGCTTGGTTTCCACAGTGATAAGAACAGAGCTGCTCATAGCAATTCATAGAATCAGTGGGAAGATGAAAAGATAATGCGGGTGAAACCAGCACTGAGACTTTCTAGTTACCATGAAGGTCAGTTCCTTCCTTCCTTTCCCCATAGTCTCTGTGCCATTCCTCCCCCCCAGGGTCCTGGGCCAGGTGTCTCATGAATTTAAGAGTCCTGAGCTGACCAGACAAGATTCTACCAGAGCTAAGTCCTCGTTCTATGGCCACACAAAGGCGGGACATTCTGGTAGCCTAAGGGATGAAGACAAAAGGATGAGGGAAGGGGCTTCTAGGCAGAGGGGCAACAGAATAAACAATAGACTCCGAATCACTTAGCTTCGAGAATAGATAGGAACAGAAATACAATCTGGTGGTTTGGAGGGCTTGGGGTGGGCCTGCATCTCTGCTCTTATGGTCTGTACTGATGTTGCTTAAATGTAATTATTGACATGGACAGTTGTTTACACTGTGCTATTAAATGATAAAAGCAGGTTACAGAGCAGTAAATGCGATATGAAACCATTTTTGTGAAGTGTAGATGTACATGTGCATGTGTATATATGTGTATATATTATATTGTGCGTATATATGTCACTATAGTATATACACACATAAATATCTGTTTTAACAATACTTAATTCTAGGTTGTGATATCACAGGTGCCAGTTAAAAATATCTTCTAAAGTACCTATAGCTGATTATGTTTCTTAAATGACTATGTCTTGTTTGTGTCATAAAAATAAGTTAAAAAAGAGAAAAAATACCATGTTCCTAAATCATCTTTGAACACATGAGGATTTATTTCACCCATTGTTGTTTGTTGGACTTTGTGTGTTTCCAGTTTTTCCCTATTATAAAAAATGCTGACTTTACCCAATTGGAGTTTGTTTGTTTATTCATTTTTTTCTTAGAAAGGTATCTTTGATTACTTGAGTGATTTAGTTTGGCCATTTTATATCTTTTTCAATATATTTTTAAGGAAGGAAATTTTTTTTTTTAACATTCTCTCCTCTTTTCTTCTTCTTTATAAAATGTCCTTGAATTTCCAGAATAGATGAAGCTCCAAGGCCAAGCTGAAACTCTAATTTTCTGGACATTCATGAAATGAGGTAATACATGCCAAATCGCAAATGGAAGGCAAGTGTTGCAAAGTGCTCTCTCCATCCTTAAGAAAAGGACCACTTCACACAAAGACTAACGGTGAAATACCCAACCTGAAAAGACTCTTTAAAACAGCAGACATTTTACATTTTCTCACTTGATCATCAAAACAAAACCAAACTAAACCAGAAAGAATATTTCTTTACTACACATTCGTTTTGCCAACACATTCCTTTATATTAAAAATGAAAAGACCTTAAAATACCCTCACAGATAGCAAAGCCTTGGAGAGCAAGTTTACATGCAGGGCTGGAGATATTCATTAAAATTGTAATTAGACTCACGATTAAATTCATTCACAGTAGAAACTTTGCTTGTAAGTGTTGCTACAGGAAGAAACCTCCGTCTGAAAATTAGTTCAGCAGTCTGAGCGATTTTAATTATGCAGAGTTGATTATCGCTAGAGAAGGAAACCTTTATTGCAGCCACGGAATGAAGATCTTTTCTTCCTTTTTTTTTTTTTTTTTTTGGTTTCCTGAGCTAATATGAGGTCCATATTTTGATATCCAGATGTTTCTCTAGGCAAAGAAAATGTGAGAGAATTTCCACAGCAGGACAGCAGAAATCTTGAAATGGTCACCCGAGGAGTAAGACACACAACACCACACTCTGCCATCTTTTTTCATTGTTCGCCGATCAAGGACATTTGGTTAAAGGAAAGGCAAGGAGATGGAAATGGTATTTATTTAACATCTACTATGTGCCAGCCTCTGTGACAGGCTGTTTCTATTCCCAGGTTGCCCTTTGTATTACTGTTTCCATTTTATAGATGAAGAAGCTGGCAATGGGGAAGAGAAGTGGGCATCCTGGGAGTGGGGCTGAACTTCGCTCTATCTGACCTCACAGAGCTGGCTGCGTTTCACTTTCTCATTAGGAAGAAGAAATCCCAGGGTAGCTTTCAGAGCCATTCTTCCTCATCCGGTGAGTGTGCGCTCCCACATGCTGTGTGCTTCCTTTCACGCTGTCACACATTATCTTAGCAAGAGCTTGTATCCCAGCCCTGCCCTGAGCCCTTGAGTCTAAGTGAGACAGAGAGCAGCGCTTCTAGAAGTCTTTCCTGGCTCCCAGCCTTGGCTCAAAGCTCAGAGGCTGCAGGGCTGTCGAGTGCTGTGTAGAAAACTGGGCTGGAGGAGGTGTCAGGAAATCTGAATTTTGTTCCTAGATCACCCATCTGTTAGTTGGGTGATTGGACAAAGTCACTTTGTCTGGAGTTCATTTTCTCCTCTATAAAACAAGTAGGAGATGGGCTTGCTTGGTGTTGGAGGCTCTCAGAACAGCAAGATTCCAGGATTCCCTGATGTAGGAGAGCTGTCAAACTGACTTCATCTTTGGCCTTCCATATTCATGCCAGAGCAATGACCTCCCTTGCGGCTACGTGGTCCAGGTCCTTAGGAAGTAATGTGTGCCCTGATGGGAATGCAGGAAGGTTTGTTCTGGTCTTCCCTAAAGTTGTTTAGATAACAGGTAGTAGTAATGTGACATCTTCCTCTCCCCTACTCTGGCGCACAGACAGCATCATGAGGTCTGTTCAATGTTAAAATCTTTGACCTCACCATAATGACCCCTGCACCTCTCCTTGTTCTATAAAATCTGTGAACTAAGTTCTTGCCTTTGTAGAGAATAGCTGGATGGTCACCTGCCCCATCCTTCGATCTGTAAGTTACCTTAAATAAAACTTGGTGTAAGTGGTATGAAGTCACCTGCTTTGTTTTCTGGTCTCAAAGTGCCTTCTCAGTTTGGGGGATACTCTATTATCCCTCCTGTACCTTCGAGAATGTGTCCATTGAACTTTCACAGCAACAACAGGCAGAGAGTCTCATTGGAACTCTAGTGCTTCTCTTTCAGAGCCCAAAGTCCTTCTGAGTACTTTTATTTCTAAAAGTAGGCTGGCTTAGTCAGCAGAGCAAGTGACTCCTGATCTCAGGATCCTGAGTTTTGAGCATAGAGCTTACTTAAAACAGAAACAAAAATAAGAACCTTTGACAAGTGTCAAACTCTAGAGAGGAGTATAATGAACTCTCATATACCCATTATGTAGATTTAATGATTCTTTACATTTTCCACATATACCCACAACATGGGTTGTATGTATATTGTTGTGTTGAAATTTAAAGCAAATTACAAATACAGTATCATTTCAACCACAAATACTTCAGCATACGTATCTAAAAAGTAAAGGTCATTTTCCTGCATAAAAGTCATATAATTTTCACACCTAACACAATTAATAATAATTTCTTCAAATCATCAAATAGTCAGTTCACACTCTAATTTCCCTAATTGCCCCCACATATTACCAGTGGCTTGTTTAAAGGAAGATCCCATCAACGTCCCTACATCACATTTGTTTTTTGTGTTTCTTAAATCTTTTTTTTAAGATTTTTTTTTTAATTTATTTGACAGAAATCACAAGTAGGCAGAGAAGCAGGCAGAGAGAGAGGAGGAAGCAGGCTCCCTGCTGAGCAGAGAGCCCGATGCGGGGCTCTATCCCAGGATCCTGGGATCATGACCTGAGCCAAAGGCAGAGGCTTTAATCCACTGAGCCACCTAGGTGCCCCTCTTAAATCTTTTTTTTTTTTTAAATTTGTCAGAGAGAGAGAGAGAGAGCGAGCGAGCACAGGCAGACAGAGTGGCAGGCAGAGGCAGAGGGAGAAGCAGGCTCCCCGCCGAGCAAGGAGCCTGATGTGGGACCAGATCCCAGGACGCTGGGATCACGACCCGAGCCGAAGGCAGCCGCCCAACCAACCGAGCCACCCAGGCATCCCTTAAATCTTTTTTAATCCAGTGCAGTCTCCCTCTATTTTTTCCCCATGGCATTAACTTGTGGAAGAGTTTCAAGAAACTGAGGCTAATTGTCTTCATGGAAGTTTCTCTTTCTGAATTGTCTGATTGCTTCCTCATGGTGTTAGTTTCATTGTTCTGCTCCATCTTTTGCCTAAACTGAGAATTAGATCTAAATATTGAGTAGACCCAAGGTAGACATATTGGCAAGAACACATCATAGATGATGCTGCATCCCGCATACTTAATCACCTCGGGAGACAAATGAGGTGATGGCAGCTTGACTCCACCCCTGTAAAGTTACTTTCCCTTTGTAGCGTGTAGACTGAATGAAATTTGGTCATCAGGTCAGTATCTAATTCCCCATCAGTCTTTCACCTATGTGTCTTAGTATCATTGATAATCCTTGCACTTACCATTTATTTCTTTAGCAGCTAACAAATGGTGACTTTCCAATTCTGTATTTCCTTTCTGATTTATTAGTTGACATTTTCTATGGAAAAGTGTTTTCTGAGAGCTCATATTGACAAAAGCATGGTTAGATCCCCAAGTTTGGGCTCTTTCGTGTCTTGCATTAAGTCTTATACCAGGTTTTAACTTAATTGGCCTTAATTTAGATTTGAGAAGACTGTTTCTCAGGATTCCCTTTTCAAATAAGCTGTGGCTTCTGAGAAAATAAAGGCAAGCCTAGTTCCTAAAATTGGAAAATCTTCCTTTTTCTCTTGAAAGCCACAGATACTTGCTAGGAAACAGGCAACGCAGTGCTTCTAGAATATCTTGAAAGTACACATTGTCAATAAGGCTCATGCAGATGATAAAGAATGGTCTTCTCCAGAACAACTTTTTTCTCCAAGTTGAACTGTTAACTTCTGACATATCAATTGCAGATGTGTTAGCAACATTCTTAGGAGACACAGACCAAATCAGCTTGTTTCGGCCATCTTTGCAGTTAGCTGGGGGCTGTCTTTTTGTCTTTTCCTTGTGAGTTACAAGCGTCTTGCTTCACTCTGCCCCAAAGCTCCAAAAGATGGGAAAATTTATAGACAACCAGGGCTTCAGTCTGTGGTCTATGGTGATGTGAATTCCAACCTTTCAGAGCTTCCATGAAACAACTAGGGGGAAAGACAAACCTCTCTAAAAACGGTGCATGTGTAGGACCACAATTCACAGGGATCCTCCACTTAATTGATGATGTGAGAGCAAGAAATCAGTGGGAACTCTTATTCCAGAATTACCTAGGTTTCAGACCTCCAAATCTTAAATGGAAAGCCTAGGTTAAACCTTGAGGTATATCCCAACTGTCAGACATAAAATAAAACTTTGATGAATTAAAGAGTCTTTGCAGGGGTGTTACATAAGTGGTATTTAGTGCCTTCTTTGAGATGAGATGGCTTGGAGTTAGGTAAACCTGGAGTTCCAGTTCCAACCTTTATCCCTGGGTCAATTTATTAACCTTTTAGGAGCTCTGTTGTTTCATTTGTCTGTAGCTGGAATGCCACGGGAGCAAAAATTGAAACTCAGAGATATCTTTGGGGGTTTGTCATGCCAGGAATCACTTGTCAGGAGGGATTTTGGCCCAAAGGGAATGAGAGTGGAGGGTTTTACAGATGTTTGAAGGTGGAGAGGGAGAAGTGAATTTATAAGAAGGTTGTGTCAGATGATGGTCTTTAAATTTAGCCTCCAGGCTATGTGGTCAGAAGCTGAAGGGGATGTTTGCATCATGGCTCTGCAGATTCACCTAGGTGCCCAAGAGTCAGTGAGACACATGGGGGTGGGGGGGGGGAGCTCTGAGGGCCTTGCCCATGTTCTGCATGGAGCTTAGCATGGCCATGGTATAGTGAGGACAATAGAAAACAAAATCCTTCTTTGCAATACCAGAGCTGATGACTTTGGGAGCCCCACGGAATGAGGTGTTTGTTAGAAACACCAATTTTCTCCCAGAGAGAGACAGTAGAGGGGACCTGAGGTGAGGTGTCAACTTCAAGGGTTTTCATGGGCAACAGGCCTCATGGAAGGAGTGTCCAGAGCTTGAGAACAGTGACTGTCAGTTTAGGTGAAGCACTCCAGCATCCTAGAGATCCCTTAGAAAGGATGCTGGGGGCCTGCAAGATTTACATTACAAGCCCCAGTGTTGGTTTGAGCCTATTTGCATGTAGAGACTTGTGTGATAATCTTGCTAGAGATAGATTTATAGGAGTTAGTCCTACTACAAAGAATTGCCTTGGGGATGAAATAAAGAAAGTGTCTAACACAACACTTGGCGCAAGGCAGAAATTTGAGGATCCTTAGCTCCCTCATGTTTTATTTTTATCCCCAGCTCCATGGAGATATATGAGGTCTTCTTTTGAGGTCTAACTTTTTGGGTAAGTGTTCCCATTGTTATGTTCATTGGTTTATTTATTTTGCTGAGTTTTCTATACAAGAACCCATTTTCTTATTGCCCTTTTGATTCCTTTCCACTGTTCTTAGAAACAATGGCAATAACAACCACACATGGGTGGCCTTCCATTAAAATCCCACAACTGTAAATAGAACTGGTAAAAAAGAATGTGTCCAAATTAAAGCGATAAAGGTACTTCTATATTTTTTTTAATGCACAGATATCCAACCTGCATGACTTTTTCTTCTAGTCATGTAAGAGGCAAAGGTAATTTAGAAACACTCATGCTCTCTTTGTCACGCTATTGACAAAAAGGCTCAGAGAAAACAATACACCCTTGTTGAAAATAAACATGAAAAAGCCCTTAAGACATGCAAAGGAAGGTCTATAATTTAGAACAAATTTTTTAGCCTGAATAAATCACATCTGTTATTTCCTTAGTGCCAAAAGAAGGCTAGGCTGTTCCTGGAACAGCATAATTCTTTCTACATATGTTTCCCAAAGGGCCTTGATGATGTCAGGAAGTAGCGCCCTCTGTGATATGGTCAGGCAGAAATTGACCAGTAAATATTAATTATGGAAAAGGACTATTTCTTATGGATCTCAGTCCAGTCATTTGGCTTGAATGATCCACATGAATCAATTGAAAACAGATTGCAAATATACTTCCTGAATTAAGAGAGTAAGATAATAAGTCTCTTATTTAGAATCTCTCATGTCTTCCCATCCCAGGTGAACTCTCGCTCTCGCTGTCCTTTAGATACAAATTCCATCACCTCCCACTATCTCCAATGGAATTTACCACCCATTTTCCATGTTTGTTCTGTACTCTGTATTTGTTTCTGTTGGAGCACCTCCATCATGCATGTTGCAGACACTCCCCGACTTACCATGATCTGACTTATAATCAGCTCCCAGTCAGCCACACAATCGTGAGGGTCAACAACTCACCAACACTGACAACTTCTGTACCCATACAACCATTCTGTGTTTCACTTTTAGTACAGCATTCAATAAATTACATGAGATATTCAACAATTTGCTCTCAAAGAGGCTTTGTGTTTTGCCCAACTATAGGCTAATGTAAGCGTTCTGAGCACATTTAAGGTAGGCTAAGCTATGATGTTCAGTAGGTTAGTGTAATAGATGCATTTTTTAAAAAAGATTTTGTTTATTTATTTGACAGAGATCACAAGTAGAGAGGCAGAGAGAGAGAGAGAAGGGGAAGCAGGCTCCCCGCTGAGCAGAGAGCCAGATGCGGGGCTGGATCTCAGGACCCTGAGATCATGACCTGAGCCGAAGGCAGAGGCTTAACCCACTGAGCCACCCAGGTGCTCCTAATAGATGCATTTTTGACTTGAGACATTTTCAACTTACATTAAGCTTATTATTATTTTTAAAATTTTTATTTTATTCATTTATTTTTATTTTTATATTTATTTATATTGATTTACTTATATTTATTATTATTATTAAGTTTATTATAACCCCAAAGTAAATAAAAGAAGATGTGTATAGATTTTTGTTCTTGTGCCAGTGTCCTTTCTTGAGATAAGGGTCTCATTTTTATATATTTTGTTCCCAGAACTGAACCTAGTTCCTACCTATGGAGTAATGCCCAACAGATACTTGCTGAAGTGGTTCAGAAAATCTCAGGTTTAGAAAAAAACTTTTTGGTCATTTTAGGTAACAAAGAATAACAGAGCAGATAACAGCTGAGCTGTGCCTTCCCCTCCTTTAGCAGAGGGAGTGGTGGGCCTGGACCAGGATCACACAGTGAGCTAGTGGTAAGTAGAGGCCAGATTTCAGAGATCCCATACCAGTTTACGGACATAACATTCTGTGGAACACATTTGAGTGTTATCAGTTACTTGAGGAAAAAAATGGGTTGTGTATTCCAGTTTAATTAGTTGGTCAGGTTTCTTCATTGTAAAACTTCCTTGTTTTGTTTCTAGACTGAGCTATGGTATGTAGCATTTCCCAAACATATTTCCCCATGATCCCTTTCATCATGTACCATCTCACTGAACTGATGTTCCCCAAAACGTACTTTGGTAAACACAGTTGTGGTAGGCAGAATAATGCCCCCCTCCCAAATGTTCCAGTTATAATCCCCAGAATCTGGAGATATGCTAGGTTATAAGACAAAGGGGTATTAAGGTGTTGGATAGAACTGAATTTGCTCATCAGCTGACCTTAAGATAGAGAGATTATCCTGGGTTCTCTGGGTGGATCCAATGTCATCAGATCCTTAAAAGTGGAAGAGGGAGACAGAAGAGGTCAGAGTGAGGTATTGTGGGAAGGATTTAATTGGTCATTGCTGGTTTTGAAGGTGGAGAAAGGGGCCATGAGCTGAGGAATGCAGGTGACTTTTAGAAGCTAAAAATCACAGAAATGCATTATCTTCTAGAATCTCAAGAATGGAAGTGTAGTCCTACTAGTACCTTGATTATAGCAGAGTCTATAAACTAACTATGCCAGACTTCTGACCTCCAGAACTATAAGGTAACAAATTTGTGTTCTTTCAAGCCACTAAATTTGTGGCAATTTGTTGCAACAGTGATAGAAAACTAGTACAATCTTGCTGATGTCACAAACTGCACATTTGCCATGCTTCCACATAAGCCTGGGAATTGTTTATTTTCTTGATTATATTGTTTGCATTGATGTCTCTATGGAGAGGTGTAATGATTGGCCTAATTGGCTATAAACTGATCCCTAAAAATCTTATTTTCTTCAATTTTTATAACTTCTACTGAATTCCATTTTTTTGGAAGAAAGTCACTAGGTCCAGTGACATTCTAAGGGAGGATATTACCAAGCACCTTAGTACCAAGAGACAAGGATCACAGGAAGCCATTCTAGAAGATGCCTATTGTAGACAGAAAGGGATTAGTGAACTTTTTTTCAAGTTTATATTTCTTCTCTTGCAAGTGAGTTGCAAAGAAAGCTTCTTGAAGTTCTACCACAGGTGAGGAGACTATATAATTTATCATCCAAACCAGAACTTTTTTGAGATAATGAAATGAATGGTGCTATAAACAACAATACTGGGGGTAGTAAGTGTAATACAGACTGTCCCCAGAAAACCAGATATATGGTCACCCCAGTTGAAGGTCGCATCTCTGGTCTTCTTCCCCAGCCACAAGCACAATGCCAACATATAACAAACAAATATTTAATACATATCTGGTTATTGAATGGTGAAACGATTCCCAGATACACAAAGACACTTGGGCCACTAAATGTATGGTTCTTGTGCAGCATAGTCTTATTAGGGAGGCTAAGAAAACCTCATACCCCCATTTAATCCTACTTTTAAAAAAATAAATAAATCCATGACAAAAGAGATTACACTCTAGGAATAAACACCAATAGTAGCGTGAGTGTCAGATTACATAGCCTTTGGTTTTAGCATTTTACTTTCATGCATACAAGGCCATGTAGTATGCAGTGAAGAGCTAGCTGGATCTCTGGCATTGGACACTTGGGAGCTATAGTCCTAGTATGTACCTGGACAAAGAACCTGACCCTTCTAAAACCCTGGGTACTTACTTATAAATGGTGTTTGACTGAATGTGAAGATATGCTGAGAACACTACATACATTTATTCAACATATCAACAAATACCTGAGCATTTATTATGTGCGAACATTTAGTTCCTGGAAGCTAATCCTAGAATGTTATTTTTTTCCCCTTTCAGTTTTATTGAGATGTAATTGACATACATCATTTTATAAGTTTAAGGTATACAACATAATGACTTGACTTGCATATATCATGAAATGATTGCCACGATTAGCTGAGTTAACATCCATCACCTCACATAGATTTTTTTGAAAAGGGAAACATGTATTTTTTCTTGTGATGAGAACTTTTAGGATTTGCTCTTTTAGCAACCTTCAAATACACCATTCGGCATTGTTAACTATAGTCATCATGTTGTACATTATATTCCCGGTACTTACTTATCTTGTAACTGGAAGTTTGTACCTTTTGATCACCTTCTTGAAATCCCCCTACCCCCATCTGTCCTCAAATACATATATATATATATATATATTTTTTTTTTAAGGATTTTTAAAAAATTTTTTAAAAATTATTTATTTGTCAGAGAGAGAGAGAGAGAGCGAGCACAGGCAGACAGAGTGGCAGGCAGAGGCAGAGGGAGAAGCAGGCTCCCCGCCGAGCAAGGAGCCTGATGAGGGATTCAATCCCAGGACGCTGGGATCATGACCTGAGCCGAAGGCAGCCGCTTAACCAACTGAGCCACCCAGGCGTCCCTGTCCTCAAATATATTTGAGATATGTGTATTGCTATACAATCTGGGGTTTACCAGAGTCCTTAACAAACTATATTAGAATTCCTAAACTTAAAGTAATTCATCATTTTAACTGTCAGTGATAGTAAGAACTGAAAGCCATAACCAATTTAAGACAATGCTGATATGCCATGGATGAAGACAGTTGGTCCTTTCAAACTACAGGAATTTCAATTATTTATATAAGTTCTTTCAGAGAAAGAAAGTTCTAGGAAAGAACTTGTAAGTTTTGTACCCAGATGGCACGGTAGAGTAATAAATTCAAGTTTTCAGTACATTAAAACTGTTGCCATTTCTAGTTTATAAAAAAACAAGTTTTTGTAACCTTAAGTAACACACAGTTACTAATAATTTATTCTTAGTTATACATGAAAATAGGATTTCATAGAATTTTGTCTCTTATAGAAGAAATTTGACATTTCAGATAAATGTTGAATAACTTTTTAATGTAAGTATTTCCCATGCAATATTTGTGACACATTTAAGCTAAAAATTATTCAGTGTTTATCTAAAATTTAATTTTAATAGGATGATCTATTGGTTAATTTTATTCCTAGAAATTTTATTCTTTTTGATATTATTGTAAATGAAATTGTTTTCTTAATTTCCTTTCCAGATTGTCCATTGTTAGTGGATAGAGACATGAGTAGTTTTTGTGTGTTGACTTCATATCCAGCAATTTTTTGTGGACTCTTTAGGGTTTTCCACTTATAAGATCATGTTGTCTGCAAACAGCGGCTATTTTATTTCTTCCTTTCCAATTTGCATGTCTTTTATTCATTTTTCTTGCCTAACAGTGCTGGCTAGGACTTCCAGTAGTATGTTGAATAGATGTGGCAAAATTGTCTTCCCTATCCTGTTCCTAAACTTAAAAGAAGAGTTTTTACCATTGAGTGTGATGTTAGCTGTGGGTTTCATATATGGCTTTTATAATGTTGAGGTAGTTTCCTTGTGTGCCTAGTTTATTGAGGGCTGTTTCTTTTTTATCATGAAAGTGTGTTGAATTTTGTCAAATGCTTTTTCTGCATCAATTGAGATAGTGATATGGTTTCTTTTTTTCCTTCCCCTTTTACTGTTAATGTGGTATATTACATTCATTGATTTTCATACATTGAACCATTCTTGCATTCTAGGAATAAATCCCATTTGGCCATGGTGTATTATCCTGTGAATGACTGTAGAATTATATTTGCTAGTGTTTTGTTGAGCAATTTTACATTAATAGTCATTAAGGATATTGGTCTACAGGTTTTGTTTTTTTTTTCTTCTTGTACTATCTTTGGCTTTGGTATGAGGGCAATGTTGGCCTTAAAGAATGAAGTTGGAAGGGTTCCCTCCACTTCAATTGTTTTGGGAGACATTGAGGAGGATTGGTGTTAATTTTTCTTCAAATATCTGGCTAGAATTCACAAATGAAGCCATCTGGTTCCGGGCTTTTCTTTGTTAGAAGGTATTTGGTTACTAATTCAATTTTCTTACTACTTCAGATTTTCTATTTCTTCATAATTCAGTCTGGTAGGTTGTGTGTTTCTATGACTTTGTCTATTTCATCTGGGTTATCAAAATTGTTGGTACACAATTGTTCATTATATTCTCTTATAATTTTTTATTTCTAAAACTGGTTGAAAGTTCCTCTCTTTCATTTCTGATTTGAGTCCCCTTTCTATTTTTCTTCACTTGATCTTAGCCAAAAGGCCAAGAAGTGATCTTCTCTATTTTTCTTAATCTAGCGCAAGTTTTGCTAATCTTTTTCAAGAGTCAACTATTGGTTCTGTTGACTTTCTCTTTTGTTTTTCTATTCTCTATTCCATTGATTTCTGCTCTAATCCTTATTATTTTTTTTCCTTCTACTAGCTCTGGATTAATTTGTTCTTCTTTTTCTAGTTCTGAGACATTCTAATGCACACATTTACAGCCATAAATGCTTTGGATGTTACATATTTTTATTTGTTAATATAGCAAAGCTACCTATGAAAAACTGTGACTTATGTTTTATGTGTACTCCCTCTCATGCCCACTTTGTCTTTCTGATTAAACCAGCTGCCTTGCCCTGAGCTGCACTCCAGAAGTCAAACAAGGACTAAAGGAAGTCTCAGTGTAACAACTAATGAGGAACTGACTCTTGTCAACAACCACTTGAATGAGCTTAAAAATGGATCGATCTCTCACTTGAGTTTTAAGATAAGCACAGACTTGGTCCATACCTTGATTGAAGCCTTGTAAGAGATCAGAGACAGAGGAACTTGCTGAGCCATGGCTGATTCCTGACCCAGGGAAATTATGAGATAATAAATGTTTGTTGCATTAAATCATTTAATTTTTAGGTAATTTGTTATGAGGCAGTAAGTAACTAACTGACACAGTCTCTTAACATTTTCTTGAGGTGTACCAATATAGTTTACATGACTTTACTTTCATATATATATTTTTTCATATATATTCATATACTTTTCATATATATTTACTTTCATATATATTTCATATATATGTCCCCGAGAAATGTACCTTGCACATGTATCTGATATGTAATTTACTCAGGGACATGAATTAGAGAATCTGGCATAAAAATAGGTCATTTAAGTGACAGTCAAGATACAATAAAAATGCCTTATGAGTAGGCATTTTATTGATAATAAAACAAATAAGGTTATGAGTTTTGTTGAAACTGCTGGAGAGGGTACTCCCAAGAGATTCAGTGAGCAGAAAATAAAAGTGAAACAGACAATATTTATGGTAGTTTAGTACACTCTTTTCAATTTAGTGAACATAATAAAGAGCTTATGTAACATTATTCTTGAGTCATTGCATATATTGATTAAACTAATTATTATGTGTCAATGAAAGACTCAGTTGTCATCTAAGATAAGGGTCTACAGATATATCTGTAGAATGGAGACTTGTTCACAGTAAAATGTCTAGTGGTAAGGTGGGTTGAATGCAAATTTTTGCCATTATAAACAATACTGTGATGAACATCTTTGTAGCAAAATCTCTGTGCACATCCACAATTTTATTAGTCTTGGTTCTCTAGAGAAACAGAACCAACAGGGAATACCCATGTATTTATGGTAGGAAATTTTATCATGTGATTATGGAGGCTGGGAAGTCCATGATCAGATAGCAAGCTGAAGACCTAGGAGAGCAAATTATATAGTTTTAGTCTGAGTCTAAAGGCCTGAGAACCAGGAAAGCCAAAGGTGTTCTATTCTGAAGTCAGGTGGAGACTGATGTCCCAGCTCAGAGTCAGACATAGAGAAAGAATTCTTTCTTACTTAGCCTTTAGTCCTATCTACGCTTTTAACTGATTGGATAAAGCCCACCCACAGTAGAGAGAGCAGTCTACTTTACTTAGTCCATGAATTCAAAGTTAATCCCATCCAGAAGTACCCTCACAGACACACTCAGAAATAATGTTTCACCAAATATCTTGGCACCCTCTGGTCCAGTCAAGTTGACAACCAAAAATTTAGCCATCTCTGTGATTATGTACTTAGAATGAATTCCTAGAAGTAAAATTGCTAGATTCAGTATATGCCACTTTTTAAGAGATATATCTGGGTTTAATCGTTTTCTGATCATTTCAGGTGACCATGATCATAGGTTTTACCCTTTTTTCTAGTGTCTGCTTAAGCTCTTACACATTGCTAATTCAGGTGTCATGGAGGCCATCAAACCACTTACTTCATTCCTTCCTACTCACTTCTATCATGGAGTGGTTTACTGGCTAAGCCTCCATCATTCACTGTTCTGCTAAATCTATTGCTAGGTGGTCTTTTTTTTTTTAAGACATTATGTTACTGACAGGTTCAACATCAAATATATGTTTACCAGACACTATTCTTTGGTTAAAAATCTACCCATGTTTCCTCACATGTGTATGTGTGTGGGTGAGTAAAACAGAACACAACTGTTTATATTCAAAGGGCAACTAACCTGACTTTATCTGTAACTTAATTACCATGAAGTCCCATGTGTGGTCTACACAGCTGAATAAATTAATAATGCTGTAATCGTGGAGTTCACATACCAGGAATCCTTACTGCCCTTCTCTAGAGAACCAGGCTAGCAAACGGGTTTTGCATTAACATGTATTCTCTGAGTGGTCTTTTTTTTCTCTGAACATTTCCACCCCCGCCCTGCCCCTTTCTTTTATGTCCCTTTTACTCTCCTTGGAAGCAGTCTGTGGCATGCTTATAGCCACTGCTTTTCTTCTGGGTGGCTATTGAAATATTCCCCTAATATTTCTCCATTATAATGTGAGCCATCAATAGCACAATGCCTTGTTGGTCTGCCTTTCCAGGACAAAGTACAGAGCCATTCCATTACTCTGGCATCCATCAGGACAATAAGCCACAAATCTTTTTCAGTGCAGCTCCAGACGTGGCTGCCTTTGGGCTGGAAAGCAGGGAGAGGCAGGAATGTTTCCCCAGCATAGAGAGAAAGCAGATGCATATATTCTGGTGTCTTCTGCATGTGCCTTTGGAATGAGTCACTGCGTACTTTTAACGAGAGGTTGTGATTGGAAGGAAGGAAACTTTTCTTTGGTGAAATGATTCAGTCAGAGAGATTGCACAAGTCCATTGGGGACAAGACCAATATGTGCTCAATTTTCTTTGGAGGATTTGCTAATGATTGGTGGGAGCCCCAGTTCCTATTTATTACTTACTTTCCTTAATAATGAAAAAGAGACCATATGTTGGGTGTGCAGCTTGCTGATAAACTCACTTGGAGCAGTGACTGGCAAGTGTGTGTATTTTGTATGCTGTGCTATTAAGGGGGGAAATCCTAAACTCTATTAAGAAATTTGCAGCCTTTGAAGCTGGTACTACTTGGCCTTCAAGGTTTATGCTAATATCAGCTAACATGTAAGGCGTTACATGTTTTATTATTTTTTAGAAGAATTTTGAACATTTCTTACCTCACTAGGAACATAAAAATAAATTCCAGATGGATTAAAGAGTTAAATATTTAAAAACCTTAACTGTTAGAAAATCTGGAAGAAAATAGACGTGAATATTTATCAAACCTCCTGAGGGGGAGAGTTTCCTAAGCTTAGAATTGATGGAAAAAAATCACCAAGGATGTGATTGATAGATCTGAATACATAAAAATTTAAAACTTTTATACATCAAAAAAAAAATCACCAAGATTAAAGAGCAATCAACAAAACTAGAGATGATGTTGTAGGAGGTTTGACAAAGAATAACTTTTAATAAATATAAAACTCCTATAGATTCAATAACACAAATACCAAGTCCCCACTAAATACATGGGAAAAAGGATATAAATAGGCAAAATGCAAATATGAAGTATATTGGTAAATGACTGCAAACATTATTTTTAAACTTTTCATGACTAACCAAATAAGTGCAAATGGAAACAATAGCAAAGGCTTATTTTCCCCTTAGAAAAATTCCCATTAAATTATCTGGTATTTAAAATGAAATAAAAATATCTAATGTTGAAGAGGGTATTGTAAAATAAGCACTTTCATTCACCGATGAAAGGAAAGTGAACAGATAACATTCATGTTTTTAAAAATCCCTTAAAATAAAAATTTGTATTGTAAATAACTGGGAGGGCTGACTTTGTATGATGAGACTTTAGACTGGTTTTAAAGAATGTCTTTTTCTTTCTTTTTTTTTCCCTGGCTTTTCTATATTTTCTGTAGTAGTAAAATATTGCTTTTAATCTCAAGGAAATCATAAGTCTCATCAGCTTTAGCTCTGTGGTGCCATGGAGCCCTCAATCAGTTTTATTTTATTTTTTTTCCTAATGCCAATTCTAATGCAGTTATACCATTTTCTCTTTCTTCTTCTTCTCCTTCTCCTCCTTCTCCTTCTCCTTCTCCTTCTCCTTCTCCTTCTCCTTCTCCTTCTCCTTCTCCTTCTCCTTCTCCTTCTCCTTCTCCTTCTCCTTCTTCTTCTTCTTCTTCTTCTTCTTCTTCTTCTTCTCTTTTTTTAAGAAAGCTCCATTCCCATCATGGGACTTGATGAGTACATCGTGGGTACTCTACTGAGTATTAATGAGCTGGCCAGGTGCCCCCATTTTCTCTTTCTTAGAATCAAAGCTCTAGACCCTTCTATGCATAGGAATACAACCCTCCTTTTCTGCCATCAGTATGGCAGTATTTTCTGACATTTAAGATTTAAATCCTTTTTTTTTTTTGGTCTATGGTTTTGGCCAATTCTCTCTCCTTCAAATTTGAGTGTTTTCCCTGAAAATCTACTTTTAACCCCAGCTACTTTTCAGTTAACCTTTGTGTCTTTACTGCTAATGTTCTCTCTGAGCCTTCATTTCTTCATCTATTAATTGGGCACAATAACAGTATCTAATATAGGTTTATAGTGAGCATTACTCAAATGAGAAAATAAGAGAAGTCTTTTGCAAGCCTTGGTGCTCTAGGCCAGTATTGTTGTTCTGGTGATTACGGCTTACCCCATCTGTATTGGAATCTCAGAACTGTGTCCGCAAAAGTAAGTGAATATTTTCTATCCTGACTCCTGAGGAACGATCTCATTTGCATAACCAGCCCCCTGGGCAGGAAGACAACTAGGCCTTTGTTCTTACTTGGGAGGGCATGGAGAGGGGAATGTGTCCCCTCTGCAGCTCTGGGGAGAGTGTTGTAGTGTGTCCTGGAGCTGCTGCAGATGGTGTGGGTGGAGAGGTAGATGAGGTAGGACCAGAGCACATGCAGGGAGAATGAGGAGTCCTGTGCTCTGTGAAGGAAGTTTGAGAGCTCTGCCTTTGCCTCTCAGTCTCCTTATTTGTTCTGTAACAGAATGACTTCAATGCATCTTTCCATGGCATGATAGAATGATGGATTGCTTTTTATAAATGCCTACCTCAAATCACCAGGCATTCCCTAGTGTCAGGAGCTCAGCCAGGTGCTCAGTCAGAGATCAGTAAGGCAGTTGTATCCTTTAACAGTCTACAGACCAGAGAAGGAACATTGGACCTGTAAACTTATGGTCATGATCAAAGTGATCCTTGCTATAACTTGCATATGGTTAAGTACACACAAGAACTATTTGCTAAGTCTTTCTGGACCACAGGAGAGGACAGGGACTACGGCAGGTTGGGGATGGCTTTACAGAAGAAGGAACCTTTGGAATGGGCTTTGCAAGGTGCAGAGTATTTTTCTAGATGAAGAGATGAGTTAGAGATCCTCTGTGCCATGGGGAAGGTTCATGTAAAGCCATGGTAAGGTGCAAACTGTAGCACAGGGTGATGAGGGGGACTCAAAATGTCTGGAATACAGCATGGTGGAGATAGATGGTGTGAGGTTGTAGAAGGTGAGGGTGGCAAGGGCTTAGCCACTGGGGACTATTTTATCTTTATAAGAAAACACAAGTCCACATCGGTGATCCTTGGGGCCAGATGTGCTTGGGGCCAAGATCCAAGGATCCTTGGATCCTTGGATCCAAGAAACCTTAGGGTCAGATGTGCTTTTAGAGTTAGAATTTTTCAGATTTTAGGACATAATACAGTAATTGTATTGTGTGTATCATATATTTCCCAGCAGGGCCTGAGGCAGCACCCTGTGACAATCTCATTAGTGTATCTGACACTGAAAAGTCACACCCAAGAAAGAAAGAACATAAAGAGCCTTATGTTAGTTTAGATCAACTTTCATGCCTATGAAGAAACTTTGGAGTTCAGAGATTATTGAATTTTGAAATTGAGGGTAAAAAAATGGGTGTAAGAAATGTAGTAGGTTGTACTGTTTTATATTAATATTGAGGTCTATAGGTGGTCATTGAAAGATTCTGTGCAGGCAAGTGATATAATCTTATTGGATAGTAGAAAAATGTATGTGCAGCCTTGTAGAGGGTTAGAGCCTTGTAGAGAATTAGGGGAGGGAGCCAAGGGGTTCTTTGATTTTCCTTGATCTCTCTTCCAGACACTATTGGTCCCTTTGAACCTTCTTTCCACCCTTACCATTTCTTGGTGTTCTCCTTCCAGATTGGTACCTTGCTCTTTGTAGGTCTTGCTCACATGTTGGTCTTCCTTCCCAAGGGGGTGACTTTCCACTCACCTCAAGTCCTATTTGCCCTGGAGACATCCCCTGCATGCATTGAGAAGCCCTTGTCCTTTTTTCCTCAGTGTCCACACTTCTGTTCCTACTACTGGCCATCTTCCTTTGGCATTTAAGCTTCAACATTCCCTAAGAGACAAAAGAAGTCATCTGGAGGTGAGGAAATTATGGCCCACAGAGATGGATGTGAAAGAACAAGTTGGCATCTAAGATGGTTCTAGAACCTGTCTGCTATGGACTGAGTTCTTATGTCCTTCCACAATTCACACACTGAAGCCTAGTCCCCAGTGGAATGATATTGGGAAACAGGGCCTTTGGGAGTTAATTAGGTCATGAGGGTGGAGCCTTCATGAATAGAATTAGTGTCCTTATGAGAAGAGATAAGAGAGACATCACTACTCTCTATGCCTTGTGTGGAAGATGACCGTCTGCAAACCGGGGAGAGAGCTCTTACCAGAACATGTCCACACTGGCACCCTGATCTCACACCTTCAGCCTCCAGAACTGTGAGAAATCCATGTCTGCTGTTTAAGGCCCACAGTCTGTGTTATTTATCATGGCAGCCTGAACTGATCAAGACACCATGTTTCCTTGACCCTGTTTTAGAATCCTTTCCTCTGAGCTGCTGTCTGTGAGTGATGGCGTTCTAAGAGTTTGGTATATATCTTGGCTGTCTTTTCTTCTTGAGGGACTATTTGAAGGCAGAATTTGGTGACTCCTTTTTAATTTTATTCTTTATGATGCCAGAGAAATGATGAGTCAGATTCTAGGTTAGCCTTTTATACCAGATCAGCATTGATGAGCTGGAGTCACTATTTTGTTTTTTTTTTTTTGCTTTTGTTTTTTAAGATTTTATTTATATATTTGAGATAAATAGAGAGCATGAGCAGGAGGAATGACAGAGGAAGAGGGAGACAGAACCTGAAGCAGACTCTGCCCTGAGCACTGAGCCGGACACATGACTGTGTCCCACAAACTCAAGATCATGACATGAGCCCAAAGCAAGAGTCAGACACTTGACCAACTAAGCCACCCAGGCACCCCACTATTTCATTCTTAGCCAATGCTGTTTTTGATATACATTAGTATGGTTATTGTTGTTTGGGGTAATTATTTTACAACTTCCAGTTGCACCTAACCAGCTGAAGAGCAGACAGTGGGGATAATAGGAACTGACTGCTAAGGAAATGCTTCCTAGCTCTTTATTGTTTTTCAAACTATGGTGCTGAATCTTCCTTTCCTTTAACCATGAAAATAAGAGGGTTGGAAAGAAGCTTGTGCAATACTTACAAAATAGCATATCACCTAAAGAGCATTATTTAAATAAGATATTCCCTTTGCCAAGTGTTTTAATAAATATTCAGTTACTAGATGGAAATGTTAAAAAGAGGAGAGAGAAAAATGTGTCTATAAACAGATTTCAAACAACCTAAGCAGTGTATTTTTTTTCCAGCTCTTTTATTTTCCTTTGTCCCCTGAATTTTCCATGGCCATTGAAACAGAAATTACTCCCACAATACTTTGCAACAGACACATATGAACTATACTGAAACATAGTTCAGGTGGTCTATAAATAGCTTACCAGAACAGCACAGTGCTGCTGCTGGGAGATAGGAAAGCAAGGCAAAATCCAGAGCTCAACAAAGCCTATCAGAACATTTCAGGAAGAGAAGTTTGATCCATTTAGGTCTTGTAATCTTTCATGTTGGTTCTGACTATTGGGGTTTGCTGGCCTGGCTTGCTGGATACCTCTTGACTCATGATCACAGATGGTTTCTCTGAGTAGAGAAGACTGGATCTTAGTTGTGCCACATGCCTTGGGCATGTAACTTTTCAAGGCACAGTTTCTTCACAAGACAATCTGATACACCTACATCAAAAAGATTGTTGTGGAGTCTAAACGAGATAACATGGAAATATATAGTGTTACACCCAGCACATAGAAAGAAATGCTTGACAGATGTTGGCCTAATGAGGCATCATAGCATATCGCGAAGAGCATGGTCTTTGGACTCATGAGCCCTGAATGCAAATCCTGCTCCCGCCCATTTACCCAAGGGGTAAACTAGAGTAAGTTACTTAACTGTTTCAAGATTCAGTTTCTTCATTTACAAAATGAAAATAACAAGTTGGTGAGATAATGATGCTGAGAGTTCAACTTATTAATCAAATATTTATTAAGTTCACAGTGTTAAATAAGTACTGTTCCAGGCACTGGGGAAAAAAAAAATAGAGTGTAAGATGTCTTCTTGCCCAGGTACTCAAATATATGTCCTACAGGTGGATAATTGAACAAACAATTATAGTAGACTGTGATACACACCACGTTGGGTAATGACAAGACTCAAATGGAAGCACATCTATTGGGGAAGCTAATCTAGAGTTTGGGAGTTAAGAGATTTTTAAAAGAAGTGGTGGCTCAGATGGAATCTGAAAGAAGTGGAAGAATTAGCTGGGTAAGGGATGCCTGGGTGGCTCAGTCGATTAAGCGTCTACCTTTGACTCAGGTCATGATCCCAGGGTCCTGGGATCGAATCCCCAGTTGGGCTTCTTGCTCAGCAGGGAGCCTGCTTCTCCCTCTGACTGCTGCTCCCTCTGCGTGTACTCTCTCTCTGACCAAAAAAAAAAAAAAAAAAAAAAAAAAAAAAAGTCAGCTAGTTGAAGTGTGACTGGAGTTGGTTATGCATAATCATTATCTAAAATATTTTAAACTTCTAACTTCATCCTCACAGTGATCCTGAGAAGAAGGTCCTATTATTACCCCAATTTTACAGAGGAGGAAACTAAGGACTAGAGAGCCATGTCCAGATTTACTCTAGAAGGCAATTTTAGAATCTGTGAGTTCACCACAATTCTCTTTCCTCTAAAAATGTCTTCATTTCATTCCCTACACACACTGTGGCATCTCTACCAATGGGTTTCTACCATGTCCACCTATTCCGATATACAACTGATTAAACAAAGGTGAACACAAGACCAAAGGTTGGCCACATATGTTACCTTACTATTCTATGATGCCAATACTATTATTATGCTTAACAGTGATAAGTGAGGCAACATAGAAGTTAGCTTTAAACATAACCTTAAAAAAATATAGTCAAAATACCATGTGCAATGCCTGGCACATAATAGATAAAAGTAACGCTAGTTCTTTTTCCCTCATATCCTTTGTTCAGTAGGGTCACAAATGACATGCTGACCTCAACCTAACACTATCATGCTCAACTAGGGTCATGTTTTCCTTACTCATGTTCCCAATTCAGACTTAAACTCTTTACATTCTAAAATCTCTCCCCAAAGGTAATTCCTTCTGTATTCAATAACCCGTTCACTTGGAACTAGTTCATTAAATAATAGCTTCTAGAATTTTCCATTGACGGCAATGGAAGCTCCAGATGACCATACCTTGTCTATGGAAGACTGAGCAGGAAAATGTATTTTACCAAAAAAATAACAACTCCATAATGCAAATTCAAAAACCCTAAATTATACTTGAACAAAATTAATCTATATGAATTAGACTGATATTTAAATTGTTTTCTTTATATGAATTTCATTATCATCGCCCAAAACATCCTGCTGTGTGGGGTGTTAAGTAGTTCATAAATAAAGCTAAAATGCTAAAATTAATAGCACTGCTGTGTGCAGAGCAGAATTTGAGCTTTAACTTCATTATTATTTTCTTTCTTGCAGATGAATTTTGTCACATATACCATAAGTTTGGGCAAAGGATTTGAGGAAGATGAACCTTCAGATATACAATAGGTGATGGAGTAGGTACCAAGGTAAAATTAGCACAGGTGGGGAAAGTTGTCAGCTTTTAGACTGAATGGAAACCATCTTTCCTTCAGTAGCTTGCTCAGTCCTACTTCCCTGAGCATTCTCTGCTGTATCTTGTTATTGGAAAAGCTCCATGTGAACTTCAAACTCCACAGGCAGCCATGGA
>RCUC01120468.1:0-10856 GCA_003697995.1 Taxidea taxus jeffersonii
CACACACACACACACACTACATATTAAGAAAAGGAACAGTAAACAATTTTACAGTATTCTCAATTCCTATAGGAAATACTGCATTATAGATATCTTGTTGTGAAATAATAAGAAATATATGTCTCGGTGTCCGGTCTCTGCTTCCAGTTATTGACACAGGGTTCTGGAAACCCTTTTTTATATTCCTAAGTGATATTCCTAATATTCCACACACAGTATTCTCAATTCCTATAGGAAATACTGCGTTATAGATATCTTGTTGTGAAATAATAAGAAATATATGTCTCGGTGTCTGGTCTCTGCTTCCAGTTATTGACACAGGGTTCTGGAAACCCTTTATTATATTCCTAAGTGATATTCCTAATATTCCTTATATTCCTTATATTTTTTATATCCATAAGTGTTATTCCTAATATTCCTTATATTTCTAAGTGACAAGACCACTAAGAGCATTTTTTGTTCTAATATTTGGTCTTTCGCCCTGGTTCCTGACACAGAGTTCCTAAATCTCTTAGAGTTTTCTGGGTGATATTAGTGTGACTCTGATATTAGATGACTCTGGGGGGGCAGGAGGCAGGGGCTCCTGGATGAGGGCTGGTCACAGAAAGACTAAGCCAGGATTAGAAGCGTGGAGGCTCCAGCCCATCTCCAACCTTAGAGAGGAGGGTGGGCTGGAAATGGAGTTAATGATAGATTGTGTATACATGGTGAATCCTCCAAGAAAATTTAAAAAGTATATAGTCCAGAATTTCCATGTTGGCAAATATGTGGCAGTGCTGGTAGATGTCATGTCTAGAGAGGGAAGCTCTGTGCCCCTTACCATATATCTTGCCCTATGTATCTGCTCCATCCGGATATTCACCTGTACCCTTTATCATATCCTTTTTTTTATTAACATGTAATGTATTATTTGCTTCAGGGATACAGTTCTGTGAATCAAAAGTGTTATACAATTCACAGCACTCACAATAGAAAATACCCCCTCCCAAGTGTCTTTTTATAATAAACTTGGAAACAATGAGTAAACTGTTTTTCCTAAGTTCTGTGAACTGCTCTAGCAAATTAATTGAATCCAAGGAGTGGGTCATGGAAACCTCTGATTTATGGCCCTCGATCAGAAACATAACCAGCAGGTGTGATTGACATCTGAAGGATGTGAGGGAGAGCAGGTGTTCTGGTGGGACTAAGCCTTCTACCTCTGGGATCTGATGCTATCTTCAGAGAGATAGTGTCAGAATTGACTTAAGTTGTAGGTCATCCCGCTGATTTTGAAGAATTGCTTGGTGTGGGAGAAAAAGCAGGTAATCCGATGTTAAAAGTATTGTGTGAGTTTGATGGTTAGTGTGAGAATAGAGAAACAGAAAACCTGTTTTAATAGCATTTTAAGTTTTATAGCTGTACAAAATCACAGTATATAAAAGAGGACAGTATATAACAGAGGACACTAAATAAACAAGCATAGGCTATGAGCTAGGAGTAGCTACAGTAAATAGACCATAGCAGTGCTCAATGGATAGCAGATGTTTGGAAGTCCTGAGTCTTACCGGGTATGTAATTTCAAAATTAGGAAAAATAATCCTAATACTAAGTGACCTACTTAAGAAGGAAAAAAAAATCCTTTCAATCATACCCATGTACATATACATACATAGCTTAAATTATAACAACTTAATACAAGAAGAAATAATACTTCACAACTTTGTTAATTTACCCTTAAAACATTCCAAGAGGATTGTTATAGAAATACCAAAAAGTCTAATAAGAGCAATCAAAATAATTAAGAAAAGCCACCAATATAAAAAAATGAAAAAGTCTACTGACTATGGCATGGTGTAGATGAATTAAACAGCATAACAACCAGATAGTTTTTTTAAATAACTCATGTCATTAGCATCATAGAGACATAATATTATCTATGACTGACTTTAAATGTAAGGTTTTGCTTATAATCTTTTAATCACAACATTCACTAATGATTAGAATTGACAAAAGTGAAAATGTCATGGCTTTGTGTTTTGCAAAAATCATAAATATGCAGAGGTGGTTTTGAAAAGCACAAATATGCAACTATATTAAATAATATTGCATAGGCCAAGATCTACTTGATGGTTCTCTCCAATTCTGGCTTTAAGATATTTTATTTTCCTTCCTAACTGGTGACTTCAAATTTAAACCTGTTTAGGTGTCCTAATGCCAGCATCTGTATCATCCATTGCATTTCATCCTTTGCATAGCCCAATATATTTTTAATTATACTATCCATTTATATAATCCATTATTTATCCATTTATTTAATTATACTATCCATTTAATTATACTATCCATTTATATTTGTATTTATTCTTAATAGGTAAAAGAATAAACAATTTTTGTAGTTCTTAAAAATCCTATTTTAAAATAAGAAGACATATGGAGTCCTTACACATAAGCATTTGTAATTATGAAGAGAAAGAGAACAGATAAAAAGAAACACAACCAACTCTCTCTCTCTCTCTCTCCCTATCTCATACACACACACACATACACACCCACCCACACTTAGAAGTAAAACATTCATGGTAATTAATATTTTTAGGATTCTTTCTTTCTTTCTCCCCCCCCCCCAGGATTCTTAATACAAGAATGGGGAAAAGGCTAAGGAAAACAGAATTTCTTTCTGGATGATCAAGATTAGATACAGCCTTGAATTTAAAAATTTTCACATACAAAAAAATAAAAATGGCATGTACTTAAGTGTTAAAACAAGCTTGAAACCAGTGGTGTTACTATCATTTTGGCCTGAACGACCAATGTAAAATTTTAAAAAGAATATAAATTCACATACTTTTATTTATTTATTTATTTTTTAAATATCCTATTTATTTATATGACAGATACAGAGAGAGATCACAAGTAGGCAGAGCAGCAGGCAGAGAGAGAGGGGGAAGCAGGGTTCCCACTGAGCAGAGAGCCCGATGCGGGGCTCAATCCCAGGACCCTGAGATCATCACCTGAGCTGAAGGCAGAGGCTTAACCACTGAGCCACCCAGGCGCCCCTCACATACTTTTATTTAAAACAAAGTTAATATAAATAAATTATATAATTAGTCCTATTAATACTGTATTTAGCAGAACCTGCATTTCACTTCCTAATATCCATACTTGATGACTTTTAAGGTGAATGACACCATGGAGGCTGCATATTAGAAATAAAAGCATTGTTAATTACTTCAAGTGTGAAGATGGCGGAGAAGTAGCAGGCTGAGACGACATCAGCCAGCAGGAGATCAGCTAGATAGCCTATCAAACTATTCCGAACACCTACAAATCCAACAGGAGATCGAAGAGAAGAAAAACAACAATTCTAGGAACAGAAAATCGACCACTTTCTGAAAGGTAGGACCAGCGGAGAAGTGAATCCAACGCGACGGGAAGATAGACCCCAGGGGGAGGGGCCGGCTCCCGGCAAGCGGCAGAGCACAAAATCAGGACTTTTAAAAGTCTGCTCCACGGAAGGACATCGCTCCAGAGGCTAAACTGGGGTGAAGACCTCACGGGGACAACGTGGACTCAGGTCCCACGGGGTCACAGAAGGATCGGGGGTGTCTGAGTGTCGCAGAGCTCACAGGTATTAGAGCAGGGAAACCGGCTGCGGAGACAGAGCCGAGGTTTCCTAGTGGTCTGTGACACGGACAGGTGCTTTGTGGCACGGGCCGGTGCTCGGTGCGAGGGGTCCCCACAAGATCCGGGGAGACTCCGACCCGGGAGAGCTCAGGGATCTATGGGTTTTGGAGACTCCAGGTGGGACTCTGCCAGAGACAGAGACGCTTGGTCACAGGCTGGGTGAGCTCAGAGCGCTCCCAGAAGCCAGTGAGATGGGACTGCTTACGCACGATTTTCTCTGAGCGCGGTCTCCAGGCGCGTGCGGGGTCTCCGGGTGCAAACGTGGACTGGGGAGACCGGAGGGATTAAACGCTTTTCTATGAAGGCGCACTGAAGACTGGGGCCCCGAGCTCTCGGCTCCTCTGAACCGGAGATTGGGAGGCCACCATTGTCATTCCCGTCCTCCAGAACTCTAAGGAAAGCTTTCAGGGAACAAAAGCTCCCGAAGCGAACCTGAGAGGATTACTTAGCGCGGCCCCTGGTAAGGGCGGTGCAACTCCGCCTGGGGCAAAGACACCTGAGAATCACTACAACAGGCCCCTCCCCCAGAAGATCAAAGAAATACAGCCAAGACCAAGTTCACTTAACAAGGAGAACAGCGGATTCTTATCTGGACAAAATGACAAGGCGGAAAAACTCACCACAAAAAAAAGAACAGGAGGCAGGACCGAAGGCTAGGGACCTAATCAATACAGACATTGGTAATATGTCAGATCTGGAATTCAGGATGACGATTCTCAAGGTTCTAGCCGGGCTCGAAAAAGGCATGGAAGATACTAAAGAAACCCTGTCAGGAGAAATAAAAGCCCTTTCTGGAGAAATAAAAGAACTAAAGTCTAATCAAGTTGAAATAAAAAAAAGCTATTAATGAGGTGCAATAAAAAATGGAGGCTCTTACTGCTAGGATAAATGAGGCAGAAGACAGAATTAGTGATATAGAAGACCAAATGACAGAGAATAAAGAAGCTGACCAAAAGAGAGACAAACAACTACTGGACCACGAGGGGAGAATTCGAGAGATAAGTGATGCCATAAGGCGAAACAACATTAGAATAATTGGGATTCCAGAAGAAGAAGAAAGGGAAATAGGAGCAGAAGGTATCCTGGAGAGGATTATTGTAGAGAATTTCCCTAATATAGCAAGGGGAACAAGCATCAAAATCCAGGAGATGCAGAGAACACCTCTCAAAATCAATAGGAATCGACCCACACCCCGCCATCTAATAGTAAAATTTACAAGTCTTAGCGACAAAGAGAAAATCCTGAAAGCAGCATGGGACAAGAAGTCTGTAATGTACAATGGTAAAAATATTAGATTGGCAGCAGACTTATCCACAGAGACCTGGCAGGCCAGAAAGAACTGGCATGATATATTCAGAGCACTAAACGAGAAAAACATGCAGCCAAGAATACTTTATCCAGCTAGGTTATCATTGAAAATAGAAGGAGAGATAAAAAGCTTCCAGGACAAACAAAAACTGAAAGAGTTTGTAAACACCAAACCAGCTCTACAGGAAATACTGAAAGGGGTCCTCTAAGCAAAGAGAGACCCTAAAAGTATTACCAGAAAGGAACAGAGACATTATACAGTAACAATCACCATACAGGCAATACAATGGCACTAAATTCATATCTCTCAATAGTTACCCTGAATGTAAATGGGCTAAATGCCCCAATCAAAAGACACAGGGTTTCAGAATGGATAAAAAAACAAAACCCATCCATATGCTGCCTACAAGAAACTCATCTTAGACCTGAAGACACCTCCAGATTGAAAGTGAGGGGGTGGAAAACAATTTACCATGCTAATGGACATCAGAAGAAAGCTGGGGTGGCAATCCTTATATCAGATCAATTAGATTTTAAGCCAAAGACTATAATAAGAGATGAGGAAGGACACTACATCATACTCAAAGGGTCTGTCCAACAATAAGATCTAACAATTTTAAATATCTATGCCCCTAACATGGGAGCAGCCAACTATATAAACCAATTAATAACAAAATCAAAGAAACACATTGACAAGAATACAATAATAGTTGGAGACTTTAACACACCCCTCACTGAAATGGACAGATCATCCAAGCAAAAGATCAACAAGGAAATAAAGGTCTTAAATGACACACTGGACGAGATGGACATCACAGATATATTCAGAACATTCTACCCCAAAGCAACAGAATACACGTTCTTCTCTAGTGCCCATGGAACATTCTCCAGAATAGATCACATCCTGGGTCATAAATCAGGTCTCAACTGGTATCAAAAGATTGGGATCATTCCCTGCATATTTTCAGACCACAAAGCTCTGAAGCTAGAACTCAATCACAAGAGGAAATTTGGAAAGAGCACAAATACATGGAAACTCAACAGCATCCTTCTAAAAAATGAATGGGTCAACCAGGAAATTAAAGAAGAATTGAAAAAAACCATGGAAACAAATGATAATGAAAACACAACAGTCCAAAATCTGTGGGACACATCAAAGGCAGTCCTGAGAGGAAAATATATAGCGATACAAGCCTATCTCAAGAAACAGGAAAGGTCTCAAATACACAACCTAACCCTACACCTTAAGGAACTCGAGAGAGAACAACAAAGAAAGCCTAAACCCAGCAGGAGAAGAGAAATAATAAAGATCAAAGCAGAAATCAATGAAATAGAAACCAAAAAAACAATAGAACAAATCAATGAAACTAGGAGCTGGTTCTTTGAAAGAATTGATAAGATTGATAAACCCCTGGCCAGACTTATCCAAAAGAAAAGAGAAAGGACCCAAATAAATAAAATCATAAATGAAAGAGGAGAGATCACAATTAACACCAAAGAAATACAAACAATCACAAGAACATATTATGAACAACTCTATGCCAACAAATTTGACAATCTGGAAGAAATGGATGCTTTCCTAGAGACATATAAACTGCCAAAACTGAACCAGGAAGAAATAGAAAACCTGAATAGGCCCATAACCAGTAAGGAGATTGAAACAGTCATCCAAAATCTCCAAACAAAAAAAAAGCCCAGGGCCAGATGGCTTCCCAGGGGAATTCTACCAGACATTTAAAGAAGAATTAATTCCTATTCTCCTGAAACTGTTCCAAAAAATAGAAATGGAAGGAAAACTTCCAAACTCATTTTATGAGGCCAGCATCACCTTGATCCCCAAACCAGACAAGGATCCCATCAAAAAAGAGAATTACAGACCAATATCCTTGATGAACACAGATGCGAAAATTCTCACCAAAATACTAGCCAATAGGATCCAACAGTACATTAAAAGGATTATTCACCACGACCAAGTGGGATTTATTCCAGGGCAGCAGGGTTGGTTCAACATCCGCAAATCAATCAATGTGATACAGTACATTAACAAAAGAAAGAACAAGAACCATATGATACTCTCAATAGATGCTGAAAAAGCATTTGACAAAGTGCAACATCCCTTCCTAATCAAAACTCTTCAAAGTGTAGGGATAGAAGGCACATACCTCAATATTATCAAAGCCATCTATGAAAAACCCACGGCAAGTATCATTCTCAATGGAGAAAAACTGAGAGCTTTTCCGTTAAGGTCAGGAACACGGCAGGGATGTCCGCTATCACCACTGCTATTCAACATAGTACTAGAAGTCCTAGCCTCAGCAATCAGACAACAAAAAGAAATTAAAGGCATCCAAATCGGCAAAGAAGAAGTCAAACTATCGCTCTTTGCAGATGATATGATACTATATGTGGAAAACCCAAAAGGCTCCACTCCAAAACTGCTAGAGCTTGTACAGGAATTCAGTAAAGTGTCAGGATATAAAATCAATGCACAGAAATCAGTTGCATTTCTTTATACCAACAACAAGACAGAAGAAAGAGAAATTAAGGAGTCAACCCCATTTACAATTACACCCAAAACCATAAGATACCTAGGAATAAACCTAACCAAAGAGGCAAAGAATCTATACTCAGAGAACTATAAAGTACTCATGAAAGAAATTGAGGAAGACACAAAGAAATGGAAAAATGTTCCATGTTCATGGATTGGAAGAATAAATATTGTGGAAATGTCTATGCTACCTAAAGCTATCTACACATTTAATGCAATGCCTATCAAAATCCCATCCAATTTTTTCAAAGAAATGGAACAAATAATCCTAAAATTTATATGGAACCAGAAAAGACCTCGAATAGCCAAAGGAATATTGAAAAGGAAAACCAAAGTTGGTGGCATTACAATTCCTGACTTCAAGCTCTACTACAAAGCTATCATCATTAAGACAGTATGGTACTGGCACAAAAACAGACACATAGATCAATGGAACAGAATAGAGAGCCCAGAAATAGACCCGCAACTCTATGGTCAACTAATCTTCGATAAAGCAGGAAAGAACATCCAATGGAAAAAAGACAGCCTCTTCAACAAATGGTGTTGGGAAAATTGGACAGCCACATGCAGAAAAATGAAATTGGACCATTTCCTTATGCCACGCACGAAAATAGACTCAAAATGGATGAAGGACCTCAACGTGAGAAAGGAATCCATCAAAATCCTTGAGGAGAACACAGGCAGCAACCTCTTTGACCTCAGCCATATCAACTTCTTCCTAGGAACAACGCCAAAGGCAAGGGAAGCAAGGGAAAAAATGAACTATTGGGACTTCATCAAGATCAAAAGCTTTTGCACAGCAAAGGAAACAGTCAAGAAAACCAAAAGACAACTGACAGAATGGGAGAAGATATTTGCAAACGACATATCAGATAATGGGCTAGTATCCAAAATCTACAAAGAGCTTAGCATACTCAACACCCAAAGAACAAACAATCCAATCAAGAAATGGGCAGAGGACATGAACAGACATTTCTGCAAAGAAGACATCCAGATGGCCAACAGACACATGAAAAAGTGCTCCACATCACTGGGCATCAGGGAAATACAAATCAAAACCACAATGAGATACCACCTCACACCTGTCAGAATGGCTAAAATGAACAAGTCAGGAAATGACAGATGCTGGCGAGGATGTGGAGAAAGGGGAACCCTCCTACACTGTTGGTGGGAATGCAAGCTGTTGCAACCACTCTGGAAAACAGCATGGAGGTTCCTCAAAAAATTGAAAATAGAGCTACCTTATGACCCAGCAATTGCACTACTGGGTATTTACCCTAAAGATACAAACGTAGTGATCCAAAGGGGCACGTGTACCCGAATGTTTATAGCAGCAATGTCCACAATAGCCAAGTTATGGAAAGAACCTAGATGTCCATCAGCAGATGAATGGATAAAGAAGAGGTGGTATATATATATATACAATGGAATACTATGCAGCCATCAAAAGAAATGAAATCTTACCATTTGCGACGACATGGATGGAACTAGAGCGTATTATGCTTAGCGAAATAAGTCAACTGGAGAAAGACAACTATCACATGATCTCCCTGATATGAGGGAGTGGAAATGCAATGGGGGTAGGAGTTAAGGTGGTAGGAAAAGTAAAAATGAAACAAGATGGGATCAGGAGGGAGACAAACCAAAAGAGACTCTTAATGTCATAAAACAAACTGAGGGGGGCGGGGGGAAGAGGGGTTGGGAGAGGGTGGTGGGGTTACATTATATGTTTAAATAAAGCTTAAATAAATTAAAAAAAAAAAAAACCTTAAAAAAAATTACTTCAAGTGTGCCTGTCATTTGCTTAGTATAATTAACGACTCTGTAATCAAAACATTAAACTTTAACAGAAAAATATCTATCATATTTTGCTTTTTATATGTACACATAGTATTGAACAAAATATTATTGCAAACCTATATTCAACTTAGTTTTCCAATGACCTCACTAGAATGATCCCAATCTCAAAACATTCTTAATGTATCTACAAAACAACATTTGCCAAAATATAGGGGTGTGTAGAATTGTTGTACTTTACCTCACCTCACCTTCTAGTCTTTCCTCATATTAATAATTCAATAAATTCTTTATCAGCTGAGCAGCTACTTTTCCCTAATATATTGCCATTTAATTATCTAGGTGTGTTTTCCTTTTTATGCCATATATAAAGAACTTTATGTGAAAATAATTATTCACACTATATTTCTATTTTGGGCTTTATTGAACAAATATATCTACATTTTATAATCTCATACCCACACAAATTCTGAATTTTGTGGGATGCATGTTCTTTAATTTTGTTTTCTTACTTATTTACTTTTCTATAGACTGGCACTGGTTCTTAAAAATAAGGATTTGAAGGGTGCCTGGGTGGCTCAGTGGGTTAAGCCTCTGCTTTCGGCTCAGGTCATGATCTCAGAGTCCTGGGATGGAGCCCCGCATCTGGCTCTCTGCTCAGCAGGGAGCCTGCTTCCTCCTCCTCTCTGCCTGCCTCTCTGCCTACTTGTGACCTCTCTGTCTCTGTCAAATACATAAAATCTTAAAAAAAAAAAGTAAGGATTTGAAGGGCACCTGGATTCCCCATGGACTGGTTAAGTGTCAGACGTGATCTCAGCTCAGCTGAGTGCAGAATCTGCTTCTCCCTTTCTCTCTGCTCCTCCTCCATCTCATTCATGTTCTCTGTCTCTGAAGTAAATAAATAAATCTTAAAAAAAGGTTTTGAGCAAATATATATAAAGTAATTCTGTATATTGTATCTTTTTTCTTTTTCTACTTTAATGCTCAAGAAAATAGGTATTTGACAAATAATTCTGAAATGATAAATACCCTTTTCTTTTTCACTTAGTGATTCCATCCAAGGCTTTTCCTTCACAAGGAAATTCTACCCTAGAATTTAGGATAATTAGTTAATTAACATACAGATGATAAGGTATTTTATGTGTGACCTGATGTGAGTCGAGAGATCTGGGGTTGAAAAAAGTCTAATCCTCTACATCTATGGTCTTGCAAAGGTCATTTTATTCTTCGAGTCTCAAATTTCTTCATAGGCTATGCTGAGACACATTAAAATAAGTGGGACAAAACAGAGGTGACTACTAGTACCTGATAAGGATCTTGTCATCTGGATCCACATTGAGCTTTTCAAAATCACTGTGACTGACTCTAGAGGTAAGCACAGCTATGATCCTGTTTAAAATCCTATAATCATGGGGCACCTGGGTGGCTCAGTGGGTTAAGCCTTTGTCTTCAGCTTAGGTTATGGTCTCAGGGTCCTGGGTTCGAGCCCCACATTGGGCTCTCTGCTCAACAGGGAGCCTGCTTCCCCCTCTTCCTCTGC
>RCUC01120469.1:0-25892 GCA_003697995.1 Taxidea taxus jeffersonii
TGAACTTTTCCTTCATGCCAGGCCTGCTGCACTGTCTAATGTCACAAGTGTCTGCTCATATTAGCTCCCGGAGACTGGAGAAGATTCCGCATGGGGCCTTTCCAGCAAGTTGATTTGACAGAATGAGTCCCCATGCTAGCTCGTGGCACTTATCAGTTAGTCAGCCTTCCTTGGGGAGGAGAATTTAGAGTGCACCATATTCAGTTTCCAAATCAGCGGCTGTCCCCTCAGGAACCTGTGTGTTGCATTATTAAAAGAGATGCCTTTGACCACAGCACCTACTTAAACATTCATCCACATTAAAAAAAAAAAAAAAGGTAGAGTGGGAGGTCAGCAAAACAGTGCCTCACCCCCTTCCCTGTGTTAACTCTTTCTCCCCAGGTTTTGGGTCTCCCTCACCGAACAGTCCTATAGCCTTTACCGGTGAGCATGAATGCTTGTCGTTTTGTGAGCCTCACCTTTATTTTTAAAAAGGGTACTTTTGCATTATTTGGAATGGCTATGAAACCTAAATGGTAAGATCTTGGGGCTGAGATCTCCCTATTCCCAACCTCTGCTCTTCACTGAGCTCCCATAGCAAAGTCAAATCCAAAAATCTGGCCGCCAGGAACAGCAATGACTTTGGTTTATCTGTTACCTACCTCTTCTGGGAGTTCAAATGAAATGCAAGAGTTAGTTCTGAGTTGAAAATGAACTGATCTGAAGCTCACACTTCAATTATTATAACTTCACATATTTCTAATTTAAAAAAAAATAAAGCTTATATCCACTTTGCCTTTATCTTTCCAAAGGAGAAATTGACAAGATGGGTGGAGAAAAGGAGGGATCCTTTTTAAAGCTTCATGTTGATATAAATATGAAAATGGATCAAACTCTGCTTCCAATTTCCAAACATGTGTACTTCAATGAATATTAAATGGCAGGCCCCTATCACCATCATGACTTATTTACTCACCAGAGTTTTTATCAAAAAGGGACTGAAATTGCCTGTGGAGCGTGAAAGTCTCCTATAATTGAGTTTAGAGTGGTAAATCCACTAAACAGGCCACGGCCCCAGAGACACCCCAAAACCCACCTGTCAGCTGGTGTTAGATCACAGCGCAAACAAAGCATGGCTGCCTGCTCCCGCTAAACACTGCTGTGGCCCAAAAAAAAAAAGAGAGAGAGAGAGAGAAGTTACTCCCCAGGGGATGAGGAAGGGCTGGGGGCACATTATGGGGGTTGGGAGGGCAGGCAAGAAGCTCTCATCTAACAGCTGCCCAATGTCAGCCAGAATCATGATCTGAAACTCAGCTCAGGAGGGGCACTGGCAAGGGCCTCATTTGGTAAGGTGTCATTTCCTTCTCCTAACGTCCATTAGGTAGGAGCGTAATGGAGTGGACAAGAAGCTTTTTCATCGTGGTTGAGCCATGGAAATCAGAGCTCAGGGTTTCAGTGAGAATAAAGGTATAACAGGCTTAAGACTGGTGCAGAAAGGTCCACATCTGGAATGGAAGGAAGTGTCCAGCTAAGATGAGCTGAACCAGCCAGGGATGGGAATAGGAGCATTGCAAGCGGGAGAATCATAATTCATAGGATAAACATGAATTCATTGCTTACTAGTGCCGGTTACTGTATCAGTTGCTCATTGCAGATCCTTGCCCTGAAAGTAACTGTAAAATGTGCTTGGGGAAACACACAGACAAGTCAGCTATTGCAATACAGTGTGTCAAGGGCAATGGGAGCAAAAGTATGTGCCCAAAATAATAAGTTAGGAAGTCTTTCTGGAGAAGTTGACATTTAAACTGGGTTTTTCATAATGACTAGGATGTAGCCAAGCCAAGGAAAAAAGAGTGTGGTGGGTGTGGGGATGGTGGTAGGAAGTAGCACCCTTCTAGGGCTCCCAGAACCTGGATGTGGCCTGTACATGGGTGATGGGTTAGAGCCTGAGAGGGGCAAGCCTACCGAGGGGGAAAGAGAAATCAAATGATTAAGGACTTTATGCCTGGCTAGTCAGTCTGAGGTTTATCCTGAAAGCCACGGGGAGCAGTGGAAGGATTTTAAGCAGAAGAGCGATGTGGTCGGGTTTGCATTTTAGAAAGACCGGCTTACCAATGTGCATAGCGTGAATTAAAAGGGGCAAGGCTGGAAACAGGAAGGCTAAGTAGGAGGCAATTACAGAAGTCTTTGAGAGAGGGAATGAGTCACAGTGGAGATGGAGAAGAGGGAACAGAATGAGAAATATTATGGAAAAGAATCAGCAGGGCTTGGAAGGGACTTGAAAGTGGGAAAACAAAGGGGGAGGAATTCCTCAGTGGCTCAATTGGTTAAGCGTCTGCCTTTGGCTCAGGTCATGATCCTGGGGTCCTGGGTTCGAGCCCCCGTGTCAGGCTCCCTGCTCAGCAGGGAGCCTGCTTCTCCCTCTCCATCTGCCTCTCTCCCCACTCATGCTCTCTCTCTTTCTCTCTCTCAGATAAATAAATACAATCTTTAAAAAAAGAAGTGGGGGGGCGCCTTGGTGGCTCAGTGGGTTAAAGCCTCTGCCTTCAGCTCAGGTTATGATCCCAGGGTCCTGGGATCGAGCCCCACATCGGGCTCTCTACTCAGCAGGGAGCCTGCTTCCTCCTCTCTCTCTCTGCCTGCCTCTCTGCCTACTTGTGATCTCTGTCTGTCAAATAAATAAATAAAATCTTAAAAAAAAAAAAAAAGAAGTGGGAAAAGAAGGAGGAATTCAGAATGGCTCTAAGGCTTCTGGCTTGGATGTAGGGTTGCCGGATTTAACAGATAAAAAATATATGCAATATTTGGGACATGTTGATACTAAAAAATGATCCCTTTTTTATCTGAAATTCAAATTCAGTATTTAACATTTAATTCAATATCCAGCAAACCGATTTGGGGAGATGGGAAGTGGTAGGGCACTAGTCAACCTGAGAATTGGAGGAGGCACCGTTGGAAGCAGAGGCAGAGAATATGATGAGTTTACACTTATTTATATTGAGTTTGAGGTATCCAAGGGATATAACTGGGTTCTGATTATTCCCCAATACCTTTCTGCCCTTCTGCAAGGATAGTGGTCACTGGCACCTGGTCCCCAGCTAATGATTCTACTTCCCAGCTTCCCCTGCAAAGAGTAGCCATATGACCAGACTCTGGCCTATGGAATGTGAGAAGTGATGTGTGTCTTGCTCTTAAAAGGATTGGGCATAGGCTCAGCTGGTTAAGTGCCCGACTTTGATTTTGGCTCAGGTTATGAACTCAGGGTCCTGAGATCGAGCTCTGCTTCCAGCTCTGCGCTCAGCAGGGAGTCTGCTTCTCTTCCTCTCTCTCCCCTTCTCCCTTTTGCACCTTACCTGTCTTATGTATGTGCACTCTCTCTAATAAATAAATAAATAAATTTAAAAAAGAAAAAGATGGATTGAGCATGAACCACTCCTCCCTCTTTCCTCCTTTCCACTGGCCGAAAGATCACTAGCACTGAAGGAGCCAACTTGGGCTGAGAGATGAAAATGTTGAAGGTGGCTGTGCCCTGCCACTTGCCCTGGGCCGTCTACCTCTGAATTGTTCCAGGAGGGAGAAATAAGCTTGGCCTGGCCCTTAACTACAGTATGACATCCAAGAGGAGATGTTCAGTAGCGGTTGAACATAGAGGTCTGCAGCTGGGGAAAGAGGCGAGACCTAGAGACCCAAGAACTAGGAGTCGTTAGTAGACACGCGCTGAATGAGGCTTTAGTTTGGACGAGGTCTCATAGAGGGAATGTGTGGTGTGAGAAGAATGAAGAAGGAGAAAGTCAAGTGCTGTCTTTCTTCTGTGGACTCTTCTTTTTTTTTTTTTTGAGACACAACTTTCAGCTTACCCTCAGGTTAATCAAGATGTTTCCGTAGTTGTAGGATGGATGTGGATGTTTGAGAGTTTGGTTTTCATTTGCCAAGCCTTCTGCTTCTGTATAGCCACGTGTTCATGTTCAGTGCTGCTAAATTCATTTGTTTGTCTTTGGATTTCTGTATCAGCAGGGTCCAGGAAGCAGGTGTATCTGGTGCCCTGGGGACATTCAGGCATTGGTGCAGAGGGGTGGCCGTGCTGGGGTCAGTTCCCATGTGCGTAGTCTATGTGTGCCTTCCTGGGTATGTTGGCACACATGGGCATCAGCTCCTCTGTGTCCTGACTTGTCAATGTGTGTGTGCCCTGAGGATGTCTTTGCGTGTGTGTCTGTGACAGATGCTCCTTATTTCAGCTTAGTTAGTAACCAGTTCCCAGTACTGCCAAGAAGTAGCCTTTTAGAGTCTTCTCACATAGAAGTCCATTTTGTACCAATTCTGTCCATTTTGGAGACTGTAGAGTAGCTTTTAAAAAATCATTTCAGGGATGCCTGGGTGGCTCAGAGGGTTAAGCCTCTGCTTTGGTTCAGGTCATGATCTCAGGGTCCTGGGATCGAGTCCTGAATCGGGTTCTCTGCTCAGCGGGGAGCCTGCTTCCCCACCCCCTCTCTCTGCCTGCCTCTCTGCCTACTTGTGATCTCTCTCTGTGTCAAGTAAATAAATAAAATCTTTAAAAAATAAATAAAAAAATAAAAGATCATCTCAGGGGCGCCTGGGTAGCTCAGTGGGTTAAAGCCTCTGCCTTCGGCTCAGGTCATGATCCCAGGGTCCTGGGATCGAGCCCCGCATCTGGCTCTCTGCTCAGCAGGGAGCTTGCTTCTCCTCTCTCTCTGCCTGCCTCTCTGCCTACTTGTGATCTCTCTCTGTCAAACAAATAAATAAAATATTTTTAAAAAATAAAAGATCATTTCAATTGTCTTGTTTTTTTGTTTTTAAGATTTTATTTATTCACTTAGAGAGAGTGAGCATGTGAAAGAGAACACAAGCCGGGGGGGGTGAGGGGTCAGCAGAGGGAGAGGGAGAAGCAGACTCCCTGCTGAGCAGGGAGCCCCGTGAGGGGCTTGATCCCAGAACCCTGGGATTGGAACCAGAGCTGAAGGCAGACGCTTAACCAACTGAGCCAGCCAGGTGCCCCTAGACTTTATTTTTTAGATCAGTCTTCAGGTTTGCAACAAAATGGGTAGGAAGATAGAGAGATTTCACATATACTTCCTGCTTGGACAGATGCATAGCCTCCCCCAGCGTCAGCTTCCCCCACAAGAATGGTACATTTGCTACAACTGATGTATCTACGTTGATAACATCATTATCACTCGAAGTCCATAGTTTACATTAGGATTCTTTCTTAATTTTATACATTCTGAGGCTTTGGGCAAATGTATAATGACATGTATCCATTATGATACTTTCATAGAGAGTAACTGTACCATTTTGCATTTGGTGTTATCAGTGTTCTGGATTTTGGCCATTCTAGTAGGTATATAGTGCTATCTCATTGCTGTTTCCAGTTATCTTTTCAAATCCCAAATGCCTGAAGGATCAGTCTCCCAGACTTGCCAGGGCATTCCTTGCCTTTTCCATCTGAGTCTACCATTCCCCCCCTAGGCCCCAGATTGAGGCTGGGTTTTATATAATATGATATGAGCTGAGATCTGTATGGGAGTCAGGGACATCACAGTGTGTGTGTGTGTGAGTGTGTGTGTGTGTGTGTGTGTGTGTGTTTATGGTAATTTCTAAACATACTCAAAATTAGAATAAAAAGACCTCCCTGTATCCCTCACCCAGCTTCAATAATTATTAACATTTTGCCAACCTTATTTCATCTGTCTTTCCCTTTTTTTCTTGCTGGCGTATTTTAAGCAAATATTAGATAGCTTGTCATTTCACCTGAAACATTTCACTTTTTATCTCTAAATTTTTTAAGGTTTTATTTATTTATTGGAGAGAGAGAGAGAGCACAAGCTGGAAGAGAGGCAGAGGGAGAGGGAGAAGAAGACTCCCTGCCTAGCAGGGAGCCCAACACAGGGCTCGATCCCAGGACCCTGGGACCATGACCTGAGCCAAAGGCACAGGCTTAACTGTCTAAGCCACCCAGGCGCCCCTGTATCTCTAATCAATAAGACTTTTTTTTTTACATCCCACAATGCCAATATTTACCTAACAAAACTGGGACGCCTGGGTGGCTCAGTTGGTTAAGCAGCTGCCTTTGGCTCAGGTCATGATCCCAGCGTCCTGGGATCGAGTCCCACATCGGGCTCCTTGCTTGGCAGGGAGCCTGCTTCTCCCTCCACCTCTGCCTGCCACTCTGTGTGCCTGTGTTCGCTCTCTCTCTCTCTCTAACTAATAAATAAATAAAATCTAAAAAAAAAAAAAAAAAAAGCAAATACTTTACCTAACAAAACTAACAATAATTCCTCAAAATCATCTAAACCCAATCCATATTCAAATTTCTTAATTATCTCAGACCCCTTTTTTACACTTGGCTTTTTCAAAATCCACGTGTTGCCTGTGGTTGTGTCTCTTGGTCTCCTTTATTCTGAAGCAGTCCATCCTGGCCATTGATGTGTGGAGGAACTGGGTCATTTGTTCTGAATAATGTCTGTGTTCGCTATTTACCTGATTGTTTTCTTGTGGAGTCAGATAGCATGTTCCTTTAGCCTCCATTTTCCCTATAAACTGGGAGTTATCTGTAGGGCCTTGATTATATTCAAGATCAACATTTGTAGGCACCCTTATTCATCAGTTGGTGCTGGTGCTGTGAGGCATAGAATATCTGGATGTTTCTCTCTTAGTTCTGCCAGCATCAATCAGTAGGTTTAGGTAGGGTCAGCCCACATTAACCTCTTACCCGATGATTTTAGCATTCACTGGTGATTGATACCTAGGTCCATTATTTCATTTGGAATATTAGTAATTTTTGAAAACTTCTTTATTCCTTCTGTGATTACAATCTGGGACTCTTCTGGCTCCAGAATACTGCTAATCAAGGGAATAATGGAGTTGCTAGGCACTCAAGGCCTAGTGAAGGCCCTGTTTTCCTGACCTTGTTCCATATTAAAAAAGATTAGTTCACCGTCCTCACCACCTGATGGTCAGGCTTAAATTCCAGGCTTGGTCCAACTGACCCTTTGCACTCAGAAAATTTTGAAGTTAGCAAGGGTCTTAAGAGAGGGGTCTACCTTTTGCTTCAGGAAAAATGGGCCGAGTGTTGCAAGAGGGGTCTTTTCCTAAGACACAAGGAACTCAGGACTGCTCAGGAAGTTTGCTACCTCAGTCAGGCTGTCTAGGACTCTTCTGACTTCTCTGCTTTATAAGGGAGCAACAACCATTCAACCAGTGATCCCAAGGACCGCATAGCTGAGTCTCTGATGCTTTCTGGCACATCTCTCCGGATGTGCCAGGCCCTTCGCCCCCCTCTGGCTTGGGCACTGAGCTCCACACTTTCTCTGAAAAACAGGAACAAGCTGATGTCCTACCTGGTGTCCCTCCATTAGCCTTTTCCTGGATCTGAAATCTGAAGAAAGCTCCATGACAAACAAGACCCAATCTCTGGGTTCAGTACTCAGTTCGGAGAGAGCAGCACTTGAGGGAAGACTGGGCTCTGTCAGGCTGTGTGCATGACTCCGTTACCAGCAGCTGACCACATCAAAGAAACCATTCTTCCTTTCGTACAAAAAAGATGGGTCTGCATGGAAAAAGCCACACCAGAACTCATTTCTGGGGGCAGATTTTAAATTCTCTATTTTAAATTCTCTCTATATTCTCTATATGTATTTTCAATTCTCTGTAAAAATGTGCTTTAGTCAGATTCCATGGTACACATATTGGCATGAAAATAATGAGACTTTTAATCTCAAGACATTCTTTGAAAATATATACATTCTTCAAAATACTCAGTTTGCCTTTAGATGGTTACAAACCCCAGAGGAAAATCTGTGTTATTTCTTTGTATTCCCATCAGTAACCATTTGGCTTAGAGTGACTTTTAGCTGTCTCCAAAAAATCAAATGCACCCTGAAAGCCAAGTGGGGTACCTTCATGGCTGGTGGCGGAAGGAGATGCCACTGCCTGAGGGTGGACAACAGGGCCCAGAGAGCTTGCTGTCCCCTGCGCTGCTCAGACTTGGACACTAGATGGCAGGCTTACCTTCCAGATAGAGGTGCCTGGCGCTGGCAGCCTGGCTCGGGGGTCCAGCTGCCACACACGCTCCAGCAGATCCCAGGGACACCTGATGGGCTCCCCAGGGAGGGTATGACTCAGCTTTGGTGAGAAGCAGGGAGAAGAGGGGTCTGGTTTGGGAATTCGTGCCTGACTTGCAGCTCCAGTAGGCTCAGAGGAGTCAGGACTCACTGTATTCCAGACCTCCTGGCTGTGGCTAAGGTGACTCTATTGCAGTGCCCTGCCCCCCTCCTACTGGCTGCCCTAGATGCAGGGCTTAGACATGTCCCCAGCTTCCCCTGGGCTGGCTGAAAGTGCAAGGTCCTTCAGCTCTCCCAAACCCAGGGAGGTGATGCTTTTTGCAAGCTTCTCTCAAATAGAGGGTTCTGCTCTGAGTGTGGGAACTGCTGAGCGCCAGCGAGAAAATACACAAGCCTGTGCTGGCCCTGGGCTGAGGTCTGTGGTTTCATTAATATTCAAGCCTCATAGTATCCTTGACACTTCTTTCAGCTGCTCCTGCCCTCCTCCCATCCTGTTCAGGTTTTAGATAATCAATGCATGTAAGTCCTCCATGGGGGGCCAAGTGCCTTTCTGGGTTTACTTCTTGATTCCTGGTGTCTGGCACATGGTGAGGACTCAGTGAATGTTTGCTAAATGAAATTACTGAATGAACGAATGAATGTTAGGACTGAAAAATCATTTCGTTTAACCTCATAATTCTAGAAGGGGTCCCAAGTGGATGGGAATGTGTGTTTTCCGGGATTCCTGCCTTCACCTGTACCCCTTCTTCCTCACCCCACCCAGGATCTCAATTTGGGTTATGCCTGAACCTTTCTTCCATCTAGCTGAAACCTCCCACGCTGCAATTTGAGACTGTTCTTTTTGCTCTGACCTCTCACAAGTCGATGATGGGATTGGGAGAAGATACTGTTAGGGGATGAGTTGTGTCCCCCAAAACGGTACATTGAAGGCCTACCCACCCCCTAGTACCTCAGAATGTGTCTTCATTTGGAGATGGGATCTTTAAAGAGGTAATCAAGATTGTTAGGGTGAGCCCTAATCCAATCTGACTGGTGTCTTTATTGGAAGGGGAGATTTGGACACACATGGAGACACCAGGGATGTGGCCACAGAGAGATGACCATGTGAAGAGGCTGCAAAGAGGCCACCTGCGAGCCACGGAGAGAGACCTCAGAGGAAGCCAACTCTGCTAGCACCTTGATCTTGGACTTCTTGTCTCTGGGAACTGTGAGCAAATAAATTTCTCTTATTTAAGCCAGCCACTCAGTGGTATTTTGTTACGGCATCCCTAGCAAATGAATAGAAATATGATGATAGGATAGGATAGGATTGGATGGGAATAAACATGATGCATAATGTCTTGCCCCTTTTGTCAGCATGTCCATGGTCTAAAGAACTATTGTCCTATTGATGTGATGGCAGCTGAAATTTCCACCCCACCTCTGGCCCCGGGCCTTGCTGGGTGGGCAGGAGGGAGAAAGGTCTTCTAAGGTGCCTGAGTGGCTCAGTGGCTAAGCCTCTGCCTTCGGCTCAGGTCATGATCCTAGGGTCCTGGGATCGAGCCCCACATTGGGCTGTCTGCCCAGCAGGGAGCCTGCTTCCCCCTCTCTCTCTGCCTGCCTCTCTGCCTACTTGTGATCTCTCTGTCAAATCAATAAATAAAATCTTAAAAAAAAAAGAAAGGTCTCCTAAGAAAGGAGAGATGCTGACAGCTTTAGTCATGGTGTGGGCTGCCCTCCCAGGTCCTCTTTATTTTTTATTTTTTAAAAGATTTTATTTATTTACATATTAGAGAGAGAGAGAGAAAAAGGATGCACAGGGGGTGAGGGGGAGTGACAGAGAGAGAGGGAGAAGCAGACTCCCTGCTGAGAAAGCAGCCCAATGTGAGCTCCATCCCAGGACCCCAGGACCATGACCTGAGCCAAAGGCAGACACTCAACCAACTGAGCCACCCAGGTGTCCCAGTTCTCTTTATTTTTATTTTAAGATATATTTATTTATTTTAGTGGGGGAAGGGCAGAGGGAGAGGGAGAGAATCTCAAGCAGGACCCCCGCACCACCACCCACTGCTGAGTGTGGAGCCTGACATAGGGCTCTATCTCATGACCCTGAGATCACAACCTGAGCCAAAACCAAGAGTCAGATGCTTAACGAACTGCACCACCCAGGCAGCCCTCCCAGGTCCTTTTTAGAAAAACCCATCATCCACTGTGATGAAGAACAGGGTGAGAGAGCCCTCGAAGAGTGGGTTCCTGGGCACCACAAAAGCTGAGCTCCCCAAAGAGGTCAGCACGGCCTCGGGGCCCAAAGGTTGACACATCAAGACAAATGAAGTCTGTCAGAGAGAGAAAGCAGCAGAAGAGGCTGCTTGTTGGCTATTAGATTAGACCAGAGAAGATTGAATAAAGGCTCCCAGCCTGGGGATGGGAGGGAAGGAGGCGAGGTAGGACACAGAGCTGGCTGTGGAAGTGTCAACGAGAAGCTGAAACACCGAAGCAAAAATCAGCTTAGCAGACACAGAACACCTTGGGGTCAGAGACCAGGGGGAGCTAAGAAAAACAAGGCAGTGCCTCTCTCCTTCCAGAGTCACATCGACACAGTAGGATTTGGTTTTGTGAGGACTGACTATAGGAAACTCACTCCATTAAAGTGAAAACTCTGGGTCACGTTACAGGTGGAGGGGGCCAGGATGGATGGAGGAAGCTAAAACTGAGACTTAGTTCTCCTGGGCATGTGGCCATAAGTGACTGTGACACAGTGAGGTCACACCTTCCTTGCGCTGCTGGAGACCTTGCCTCTCCTCCCGTAAGTGCCAGTATGAATAGACATGATTGGGGAGAAAGAGAGACACCCTAATAGGAGTTCACATAGTAAGGAGATCATCACCCATACAAAGGGTCTCCCACCTTGGTACAGGCATACAAGAAGGGAAGTAGGGAAAGGGGCTTTTCTCACTGCCCTAATTTCTTTTTTTTTTTTTTTTTAGATTTTATTTATTTATTTGACAGGGAGAGAGAGCAAGCAAGCACAGGCAGACAGAGTGGCAGGCAGAGGCAGAGGGAGAAGCAGGCTCCCCGCTGAGCAAGGAGCCCTTGTGGGACTCGATCCCAGGACGCCAGGATCATGACCCTAGCCGAAGGCAGCCACTTAACCAACTGAGCCACCCAGGCGTCCCCACTGCCCTAATTTCTAACTTAGTCTGGCTCAGATGTGGGAGCTAAGAATAAACCCTTGTCTCTTGGTCCTGGACTTGGGATTAGCCCCCCTCTTCCCTCCACCTACCTCCCTGTCTCACCACATTTCTCACCCCAAGGACAGATGGAGGATAATCTGGTCCTACAGCTCCAACCATGTGTCTGTGGGCAGCAGAGCTGGGTGGTTGCACTTCAATATTGGAAAACACTTGAGCCCTTAAGAAAGAACAAACCTCGAAAAGCATAAATATCACCACTTAACACCCCATTTCCGTGATGAAGTTATCAAGACCCCAGATGGATAAAGGACCTGCCAAAGGTCACGCAGGACTGATCAGATCTTCTAGTAGATATCACCCCAGTGTAGCCTTGTGGGCCACTTCAAAACACATTCCATAGAGTAATAGCTCAAATACAGACCTTTTTTTTTTTTTTTTGCCTATGTACCAGTCTAGTCTCTTTAAAAGCCAAATCCTAAAGCACTCTAAATATCCCCTAACTACTTTATGTCAAATAAAATTCTAACATGCACATGAAAATAGAGATTGCTCCTGTGTAACTGAGCCTATGTGGATGGTCCTTTCTAGGCCCAAGTTTTGTAAAGCACATCAACATGGAGCGACAAGCTAACTGGTAGAAGGCTTCTGGAAGCCAGGCCATACAGAGGAGGAACTAGGGAAATTCAGCTTGCAGAAGAAAATCCTGAAGAGAACCATGGCATAAGCTTCAGGAGGTGAAAGCTGATAGTAGAAGAGGCATGCATCAGTATGTTCCTCAGGGCAAAACTAGGACTTAACCCTGCTAGAAGTCGGATTCAGATCAAAGGAAGAAAGAATTTTCCAGGTTAGAATGGGCTTTTCCTTCCTCCTCCATCTTTGGAGAGGGTTGTCTTAGCTTGGGCTTCTGTAACAAAATACCATAGACTGGATGGCCTAAACAACGCAAATTTCTCAGAATCCTGGAGACTGGAAGTCCAAGTTCAGGGTGCCAGCGTGGTCGGGTTCTTGGTAAGGGCCTGGTTCCCAGTTTATAGATGGCCACCTTCTCCCTGTATCTTCACCTGGCAGGGAGAGAGAGAGATGGACTCAAGTCTCTTACTTTTTTTGTAAGCATATTAATTCCATCATGAATCCCACCCTCAGGACCTAGTCTAACCATAACCATAACCATGACCTAGTCTAACCATAACCCCCAAAGGCCCCGTCTCCAAATACCATCACAATGGAGATTAGGTTTCAACGTGTGAATTTGGGAAAGACACACCTATTCAGTCCATGGTAAGGGTCTTTGGTAAGATGTAACTGATTAGTAAGAGAGTGGCTATTGCCTTGTAGATGTTTCCTTCTGACAGACCTAGAATCTCCTCAGGGACCTCAAGGAACTGAGTGCTCTCTTCAATGACGCCGGCATTCCACAGAGGGCAGAAGTAGAGGAAAAACCCAAGGAGCCGGTGGAGGAGGACAAGAGAAGTGAGGGAAGGGGCCCCTGAATGCCTGGGTGTTATGGTGCTTTGGAAGCAGTGGGAGCTAGTGGTTCAGCCTTAGCCGGGCATGTGCAGGACATGGGTTCTCTGGCTACCATGAGATTATGGTACTTCCTGTGTAGAGACCGAGGAGCCATTTTTCTGTGCACATAGAAGTAGAGCAAACTTACAGTTGTATTGTGGTTTGTTGTTGTTGTTGTTTTGGGTTTTTTTGTGTGCTTGTTTGTTAGTTTTTTTGTGCATCATGGTTGCTGACCCAGCAGTCAATATGACATGTGGGATCTTTTTGAACAGTATGGTGGCAGTGGGACATTTAGTGCCCTCACCCTTCTACATCGAAGTGAGTAGAGAGGGACTCAGTGTCCATAAAGGCAGGACCACTGTTGAAGAAACTCCCAGCTCTTTATACTCTGCCATTCTCTACTTCTATCCATGTAGGCCCCCTGAAGCAGGACCATAGTTGTGTAGGTTGTGCACTGTCCAAGTCCAGGAGTTACCATTGCCAACCTGTGCAATTTCAACTGGCATCTCTATGTGAAGTCAGAGACCACAGGGAACCCAGGAGCCAACCCAAACCATTATTTCAAAAAGACTCATTGCCTTGGAGCACCTGGCTGGCTCAGTTGATGGAGCATGTGACTCTTGATCTTGGGTTGTGAGTTTGAGCCCCACATTGGGTGTGGAGATTACTTAAAGATTAAAATCTTGAGCATTGCACAGGTCCCACCTGTGGTTTGGGGGTGCTGCCTACCTCAAAAAGCGAAGTAGAGGGTTTGTCTTCTGGGAAGACAAAGTTGTCTTCTCCTCTGAAAAAGCCTTGTATGTAGTTGGCTTTGGCATCTCCCGGGAATAAGGAGTCAGGGATTGAGGCCACATGGGTTTTCTATGGAGGTAGAGAGAGAAGCCAGTGCTTATAATCAGAAAGTCTGGAGTCCAGTATAGTTACCTCTAAGACTCATTACTCTTAACTCAGCCTGGCTTCATTTCATGACAGTCATAGAAGTGGATTCCTTAACAATAAAATAATAATAATACAGTTAAAAATAAAATAAAATCTTAAAAAAAAAAACCCACTCATTGCCTTGAGAGGGGCGATTGACCTCTTCACAAATATTGGTAGGAGACTGACAGGATTCCAGCCACACAGCCAATGAAAGATGAGTGGCCCTCCCAGTTATTTCCCTACTGGAGATGACCTTCAGGAAAATTACAAAATGAGTGGTTCTCAAGTTCTCCTACTAAGTTGGATATTTTTATTTTATTTTTCCTTTACATTGCTCCAAAGCAAGTTAACCAGTATAATACGCTGATGGAAAATGTTGCATATTAAATCCCAAAGTATAAGTTATAGGCTTAATTTCAGCCTAATGTCATTTGGAATGGGAAATCATAGTTGCAAGTAGCCCTGAATATGATTAAACCCCAATGGGGGTTGGGAATAATGGAGACATGACAGACCCCCTCACAATAGCTCGCTCCACACAATAGGCTAAATGAATTATGTACCTGACACACAGATTATTTTCTGAGAACTGCAAATGCACTTAACATCTCTACAGTTGATATGCCAGATACATTTTTTTTTTCCTACAGAGAAGAACATTAAAATTTTAAATTATTTTTATATATTTTTAGGTTGCTAGGAATAACCGTGATTTGCCAGTACTACTTACTGGAAAATCTATGACTCTCCTGAAGAAGGTCCCCTGCCCCATGGGTGAAATTGAGAAATTTGGAAAGAATGACAAATTGGCCATGATGTTGGGAAGGAGAGAGGTGGAGGTGGCCAGAGTCACAGGACTGGGCTTTCAATAAGAAAGAGTTCTCTGGTTTTCAGAGAAACTTGGGGTGAGGATTCTTTCTGCCACTGAGAACTCAACACTGCACTTTTTTCTGGCAAAACCCTGAAACACTGCCTGTCTCTGGGTAGTAGAAGGTGTGGGCAAATGTGTCTTGAAGACACTGTTTTTCCCATAGAAAAATCAGTTTGTTTGTTTGTTTTTTTAAAGATCACAAATAGGCAGAGAGGCAGGCAGAGAGAGGGGGAAGCAGGCTCCCTGCCAAGCAGAGATCCTGATGTGGGGCTCGATCCCAGGACCCTGGGATCATGACCTGAGCCGAAGGCAGAGGCTTAAACCACTGAGCCACCCAGGTGCCCCGAAAAATCAGTTTTGATTCCACTACTCCGCCTCACTGCCTGACTTCCCTTTATGGCAAAACTTCTCAAAAATTCACTCTTCCCTCTTGAAACCTCTCAGGTTCGGTCTTTCGTGTCTGCTACTTCGCACAGCCGTATTTGCCAAAATCACAAAAGGCCTCCATACAGGAAATGGTCGGTGTTTGTAGTCATCTCCCTAGGCCTCTCAGCTATGTATTGGACATGACAGCTCATGCTTTCCTCCTTGAAATACTCTTCCAGGATCCCACCCTCCCCTAGTTTTCTTCCATCTTACTACCTGTCCTTCTCAGTTTTGACATCTCTATATGGATGTGTAAGAGGCCCCTTAAGTCATAAATCCAAAACTAGACTTTTTTTAAGATTTTATTTATTTATTTGACAGACAGAGGTCACAAGTAGGCAGAGCGGCAGGCAGAGAGAGGGGGAGGAAGCAGGCTCCCCTCTGAACAGAGAACCTGATGCGGGGCTCGATCCCAGGATCCTGAGATCATGACCTGAGCCAAAGGCAGAGGCTTTAACCCACTGAGCCACTCAGGCGCCCCCAAAACTAGACTCTTAATATCCACCATCCGATTTTGTTCTTGCCACTTACCAGTTAATATGTAGGCCAAAAATCCTATGATTGACTTTTTCTTTTTTTTTTAACACCCCACCACCACTCCTTGGGCAATACCTTTCAGATCTGCCTTCAAAATATATCACAGAATCTAACCTTTGCTCACCGTCTCCACTGCTATTTTCCTGGTTCACACCACCAACCCTCCCCACCCCATGATGCCAAGAACCTCCAAACTGCCTTCTGCTTCAGCTCCCTCTCCTGCCTCACAGACTAGTATCAACACCCCAGCCCCAGTGAGCTAGTGATCTTGTTCACCTGTAAGTCAGATCACACTTGCATTCTTTCTCTAATACCCTACTGCCTTCCTCCTTCCAAGAAGGTCACATCTAGGTGGGGGACAAGGAAGGGATTGGTGGCATTAGAACTTGAATCAAGCTTGAATAACAAATAGCATTCGAATGGGTGAGGGGGGCACAGTGAGCCCTGGGGAATGCCACAGGTGAGGTTCCTAAAGCCACAAGGCTCACATGTATTCGGAGGTGGGAGAAGGGCCTGGTGGAGTGGGCGTGCAACATTCAGGCTGGGAGGTGCCTGGGAAGACAGGCGGAGGGCCTTGAATGTCACGCTCAGGAGTTTGGCCTTTATCCTGCATTTTCCAGGAGGCTTGGGCATAAGGGGAGTGGGAGCAACTATGGAATTCACTTAGCATAGTTATCTCAGCTGCCTGCCAAGTAGTCTATTTAGTCCAATTCACAGGCAGAGCTTTGTTGAGCATTGAGAAGTCACTTGCTCCCTGTGAATCCAATCACCACGGCAGGCACACCTCAAAGAGGGAACACACAGCCGCCTCTGAAAGCCTGCCCCACACTCTGGCACCTCAGTTCATGAATATGCTTTTCCAACGTCTGACGCTGCTGCTTAGCAAAGATATTATGGGACAAACCCTTGATTTGACCTTTTGTATCTCTCTTCATCCCACTGTGCTAAAAGCAATTATGTGCATGTTGTGTGTGGCTGTTGGAATGGGGAGTCACTTAGCGACGGGTCCCTTTCACACTCCAACTGTCCTCTCACTCCTTCCTTACCCCCCTCGCCAGGGCCTGCACAGCAGGCCTCCTCCACTACTTGGCAGAGTAGAAAATGGCATTAAGGGGAGGCGAGCAGGATGTAAACAGGTGGAAATGGTTCCTGTCATGGCGATTAGCATTCCCCTTGGCCGGGCACAGCAATGGATGGAAAATAGGGCTGCTGGGGCACAGGGAGGAGAACGCTGGCTGGGGAGCAGGAGGCAGAAGAGGGCTTGTCACAGGCACAGCCAACTTTCTACAAAAACTTCCTACAAAACAAAGCAGTCCTCACATCAGGGTGAAGGGTAATGGTCTTTGTCTAGGGATGTCTGTCAGCTCTCTTCTTCGCTTGTAGTAGATTTATGTGTGCTCGTGTCCGGGTGATTAAATATATGTGCAAGGATCAATGTCTGCTTGTGTCGGAATGTGCATTTGTGTCTGTGTGTGTCTATATGGGGTTGTGTGCGTTCCAGCGCCCGTACGAATGCCAGTATCTTTTCTGCATGTGTATACAGATAGGTGTGGATGTCTAGGAGAACACATGTTGGTACCTGTCTATGTGTGTCTGAGGGTGTATGTGTGGAACATGCGTGTATGCATGGCTGCATGCATGTCATTTCTGGACGTGCTACGTCCCTCTGTGTACGCATGCGTGGCAGTACTTGTTGGCACGTGTGGAAAAGGGCTGAGTGAGGAAGAGCTCACCTTGTTCTTCTCTGGTGGAGCAGCTCAGCATGACTGTGGAGGCCGTTCTAATCCTGGCCAGAAAGGGGAGCCTCGAGGATACTGAATTGTCCAAGGGTTTGGTTCTTCCGGAACTTACAGCCTTGACTCAGTTCTCCATGTCCCTCAAACTCCAGCCCTAAATGTAGTGGAAAGACAGACCCCAGAGCTAGGGAGGCTGTCCAGAAAGACAACCCAGGGAGACAGTTAAAATGCTGGAGGTAAGATCCCCAAGGAATTGGAAAAAGATCAAGGATATATATATATATTAAATCAAGGATCTTTTCTGAGCTTTTGTATATGAATAATTTACAGTGGGAAAGTGAGCTGGCCTCTTGGGCAGGAGGTAAAAGTGATCTGCTCCCAGCCCAGGCTCACCCCTGATTGAGTTGGGAAAAGACTGTGGGAGAAGAAGTAGAACTGGCAGGTTTGGGAGGGTTATCAGAGCCGACCTGGACCATCTCCGCCGTCTACAGGAGCGCTCACTTCCCAGTCCCATGTATATTCACCTGATGGTGCCGCCATTGACTCAGGAAACTATGGCAGAAAGGAGAGAATTAACAACGCCTGCAATCAGAACTCTATGTTATTGTCCAAAAAAACCTCCCAAGCACGGCAAGATTTTACCGGAGTTGGCAGCTTCCTGCCACTCCAGCTTCCAATCAGCAGTGTGTGACCTGACGTGCTCTTGTCCCCCATTCCAGATCATTTAGGGTTTTTCAGATTATTTGCGAGGAAGGGAGGGGTTGATGAAGCCCCAGAGTTAGATTAGGCTCTCTGCTTTTAAAATCATCCAAGAGACTCATTCAGACCTTTTATGACTACTTATTGACTGCTCATTGTATGTAAACTAAGAATAGAGGTAGAAAACAAAATAAAAATTATCCATGACGACACAACCTACAATAACCAACATTTAACCTTCCAATGGATATCTGCCCAGGCTTTTTCTTTGTATCTATATATATATGCATACACACACATATATGTGTGTGTATGTATATATTATACATATATGTATATATATAACTTATCACTTATTAATGTCTTGAATATCTTTCCATGTCAGTAAAAATTTACACCATTTTAGTTTTTTCCAAGTTTTTAAATTCCAGCTAGTTAATATACAGTGCAATATTAGTTTCAAGAGTAGAATTTAGTGATTCAACACTTCCATTCAATGCCCAGCCCTCCTTAATCCCACATCCCAGCCATTATAGGGACTGAGAGCCTCTCAAGGCCAGGGACTAGATTCTCCTTACCCACCCTGTGCCCAGTACCTGACCTCACATCAGACGCACAGCCCAGAAGATGCTAATGAGTACAGCGTAGGAGGGTACAACATGGGAACCACTGCCAGCCAGCCTTGGTCCCGCCGGATCGTCATTCCCATCATCTGCACTGCTGACCAGTGCGCTCCGCTCCTGCCAGGAATCTCAGCCAAGCCTGTGGGCTCCGAAGCCAGGGTGTGTGTTCAGATCCCTCCTCTTCCACTTACTAGTGCAATCCTGGGTTAGTCATCTAACACATCCGTACCTCAGTGCCCTCATGTGTGAAATGGGAGTAAGAACAGGACCTATCTTATCACAGGGCATGGGGAGGACTCGTTGGTTCCTATTTGTACAGCACTAACCAGGAATGAGTACTTTGTAAGCTCTCAAACACGTCCGGCCGTGACTGTTACTGTGATTACTACCTCAGATGGAGAGAAGTGAGCCTTTCCGTCAATCTTGGAAGGCTTGGCTTCTTCTATCTCTTCTGACTCTTCCAAAGAGCAGATCTTCCCCCCCCCCCCCCCCGCAGAGACCTGGAGCCTGCATCCCTGAAAGCTATTAAGCATAGCATGACCTGTGCTGCCTTTTTAACTCCAGGCCTGGCCTCCATGGCTCTCCTGCATCAGGCAGAGTTCTTGGCTTCTCTTAAGCACTTGTCTCAGGGTTTAAAAGACAGTCTTTGTTTTCCCATCTTTGTACAATTGGGAATCTGACCATTGGCTCCAAGATCACCTTTATAATTTTCCCAAGGACCCCAGAACCCCCATTCATGCTAATACAGTGTTGGTGGCCTACGGGGATGTCTACTAGCTTCTGAGGTTGGTGCACAGACTTCCGGGAACACGGGCACATTTTATCCCATCAGAAGAAAATGACATGTGCTCTGAATTGTACATCTAGGCTTGGGAATGGCCTTTACAGAACTATTCATATTCTCAGAGTCTTTTGTGATCCTTAGTATGGTTTTGAGTGGGGGCTTCTCTGGAGTTAGGGAAGCTACATGGAGCTGTAGCAAGTCATGTCCTTGACCTCTTCCGTGAAGGAACTGAAGTCTGTCCCTGGTACTCCCATCTGCCCATTCAGGCCCCGCTTATTGATTCGTTCAGTGGACGTGCCTTGGGTAACTACAAGGTGCGAGGCATGTCTGGTGCTGGGAGAGTGAAACATCCAACATGGACTCTGAGCCATGGAATTCACAGTCAACCAGGTATATGGACAATAAACAGTCATGTAAGACAGTGCATTCCGTGCTCTGATGAGGAAAGCAGAGGGAGCCATAGGGATACACGGCAGGGGCATCAAGCCCAGACTGAGATGAGTAGGAAAGGCTTCCTAAAGGAAGGGATGTCTGAACTGGAATTTGGAGGAGGAGTGGGAGGTGGGCAGCCAAAGGAGTGGGCACAGCATATCAAAAGGCCAGAAAGCAGAAAAGAGTAAGGAATGATGAAGGGAGGAAGGATATTGAGTGTTTCAGGACTGTAGCATTACCAAGGCAAGAGTGATAAAAAAGAAAATGCCAGAGAGGCAAGCAGGGACCAGATCCTGATGGGTATCTCGAGCCATGGTAAGGAATTACACTGTATTCCCTACACTCAAGCACTTGTCCCGTGTCCAATTCCTCCTGATTTGCTTTGTTATGTGTGCTGATAAGGCCTAATACTCATAGGGGAGGTGAGCATAGGGTGCATTTCATTTTAGAAGGGACCTCAGAAGAGAAATAAAAATTATGTCTAAGAAAATGAAGGTATCATGGCATAGTGGCCATCAGTGGGATGGACATTTTGGAAGCAAGGAATCCTGCCTAACTCCTCCTCCTCCTCTTCTTTTAATTATTTGACACAGAGAGAGAGATCACAAGTAGGCAGAGAGGCAGGCAGAGAGGGGGAAGCAGGTTCCCTGCTGACCAGAGAGCCTGATGCAGAGCCCGATCCCAGGACCCTGAGACCATGATCTGAGCCAAAGGAAGAGGCTTAACCCACTGAGCCACCCAGTTGCCCTAGCTGCCTAACTCTTCTTTAAGCATTGGTGCCTAGGTAACTGCCTGCTTCTGAAACTCAGGGGATGCATTCTTTTGTTTTTCATAAGAATCACATAAACCAGTTTCTGCTCTGTTAGAACAAAGAAACCATAATCTCATATACTGTGTCAAGAGAGAAGCCAATGAGCAGTTAAAGAAGATTTAAGTGAGGTGACATGTGTGAAAGAGCCTAGCCCAAAGTGGACATTAAAGAAATATTTGCTAAAATAAATAAATAAATATATATATTTGCTGGACTTGCTGGTATCATTTCAAGTAACCATCCTCAGATGTTCACCTTCCTGGGTGCCAGGCCCAATATGCAGTGAGTGATGCAAAGAAGTACGGGACCAAGGGGCACGTGGTCTAGCTCAGGAGTTCAGGCATCTCCATTTCTGAAGCTCATGGCTGTAAATGCACATGGCAGCACAGAAGGAGAGTGTTTACCTAGGAAGAGAAGACATGCTTTCTAGGAAGAGGGATGTGTTTTGCTAAGAGTTGAGAGGATGGGGGGAAAATGGAGGTGGGGCTGAGACTAACGTCTACAAAGGCATGCACAGAAAAGGCAATCCCACCAACTAGGCACTGCAGTCAGCTGGACCGAGGGGATTGAACCCTGGCATCGGCTCTTATAAGCTGGGTGAAGCTGCATAAGTTACTTACCTACTCTGAGTCTCAGTTATCCTCATCTCTAAACTCAGGCTAGTGAGAACCCAGCTAACATCAGGAGCAACATGGCGTAGACCGTTCGCCTCTGAGGATAAGAGCAAGGGTTTAGGGGTCAGACAGAGCTGGTTTCATGTGACACTCAGCGAGCTGTTGCTGCTGTGGATTTGGGTAAACTAACTAACCTGTCCAAGGTCAGTAATGAGGTTGTTGTGGTAGTACCGCATCACAGATCTGTCCAGAAGAACAAATGAGATGACACCAGTAAAGGACACAAAGCTTGGTGCTTCCAGCACGATTGGGTGCTAATTACTAGGCAATAAGGTGAGAGGAATACATCTGCAGAAGGAGAGGAATGTGACATCAGTGCAGGGCAACCTCACCAACCGCTCTCCAGGCTGGAGGGTGTAAGCCTAGAGACTTCCTTCCCTTCCAGTTACCAATGGCCAGTGGCCCTTTAAGGAAACCACACAGTCTACCTGGAAATGAAGCAACATGGGAGCTTCTGCTCCTAGAGCCTGCCAAAAGCAGCCTTTCCCAGGACTGCCGGTGCAACAAGGCTCCCAGATTGACATCTGAGAGCTACTACCATCCGTGTTTCAGAGGACAGGAGGAAAATGCTCTAATTAATCAGCCGGAAAGGGGCTGAATGGGAATGCAGATGCATGGGTGTGGCCGGTGGTGTTGAGTAAAAGGAGTAGAGGGGGAGCAAGTCACATCAAGACTCATTAAGCTTTATTGACCTGGGTGGTGGTGAGAAATCAATACTGGCTTCTAGTGGAAAGTTTTACTGGGGATCAAAATCCAAAGTGCAAAAGAGTTGTTTCCTGTTTTCCATGACAGTTCAGCGCATTTGTGTGTAGGCTTGGCTATTATTTTCTTTTGCCTCTTGAGGCAAAGATTATAACAAGTAAATTTGAAAGGAGAAATATATTTCCACCCCCTACCCCTGGGGTAGGGAAGGAAGGGTTACATCAAGTCTGATTGGGTTAGAGGGTGCCTGTCACACAGAAAATGGAACACAGGCCCCAGCCTCTGCCTCCCCCACACCCACTGTGTTCTGCTCTGAAGTGTTCCCACCCTGCTGGCCTTCATATCCCTCACTGCCATTTTTACCTCCTACTAGAGAAAGATCTCTTTGGACATATTTGTTTAGGTTTGTTCATTTTTGCCCTAAATTGTTGAGTGCCTTCTTCTTTTTTTTCTTTTTTTTTTTTTAATTTGACAGAAAGAGATCTCAAGTAGGCAGAGAGGCAGCCAGAGAGAGATGGGGAAGCAGGCTCCCCTCTGAGCAGAGTGCCTGACACGGGGCTTGATCCCAGGACCTGAGATCATGACCTGAGCGGAAGGCAGAGGTTTTAACCCACTGAGCCACCCCAGGCGCCCCTGTTGAGTGCCTTTTAATGAGCTCATGTTACCTCCAGTTTCCACACTCTGCTGGGGAAGGCAGGCACAGGCAGGTAACATAAACCACCAGCGATCATTGTTTTAGTGGTGCAGTGAACACCACTGCCACACAATGTGCCATTGTTGCTTTGAGGCAAGGCTACAATGAACATCCCAAAGTATAGTCTGAAACCTACTGCCTCTCTCTGTCCTGCGTCCATCACTAGAGGGCAGAACAAGGGTCAATGTGGAGAGTGTACACCCTCCATTCGGGACTGGGGGTACTGGTACTCCCATGCTCAGTGACAGAGCCTGGGTTGAATGGTTCAATCAGTAATCCAGAAATCATAGCTGCATGCCTGCTGTGGGCACACCTGTGTGCTAGATGTTTCCTAGGAAGCAGGGTGGATAAAGAAACCATGTGGGGGCTGCCCTCAAGGGGTTCATAGCCTAACTAGGGAGGCAAAAAACTAAGCTATAGCAAGCAGATGTGGTGGGAAGGGGTTTTTGTTTCTGTTCTCTCTTTCTTTTCTTGGAGTTAGGCGCCAACTAGGGTGGGATGCAGAGGGAGACAAACTATTCTATAGCATGACTGGGTACAGATGTACTGGCTGTGCACTGTACAATTTGAGGGGGAGCCATTCACATAGACAGTGAGTGATGCCCCTAGAAGAGTCTTAGGTGATGCCAAAGGCCGTATAATGTTAGAGATCTCATGCCCAGAAGGCAGCCCACTGTGAAGTTCTCTTTCCCTAATCCCATTCTCACTTTCCAGGTTCTAGTGCCCTCTAGAGCAGTGTTATTCTGTAGAACTTTGTGTGGTGATGCTGATATTCTTTATCTGGTCCATATGGAGGTCACTAATTACATGTGCCACCTGGACACTTGAAATGTTCCCACTGTCACTGAGGAACCGAATTTTCAATGATATTTAATTTTAATTAATAATTTAAGTAGCTACCTGTGGCTAGTGGCTAGTATTGGAGAGCACAGCTCTGGAGTGAAGGATAGATAGCCTAACAAGAAGTAAGATCCCGGGTGCCTGGGTGGCTCAGTGAGTTAAAGCCTCTGCCTCCGGCTCAGGTCATGATCGCAGGATCCTGGGATCGAGCCTCGCATCAGGCTCTCTGCTCAGCAGGGAGCCTACTACTCCCTCTTTCTCTGCCTGCCTCTCTGCCTACTTCTGATCTCTTTCTGTCAAATAAATTAAGAAAAAAAAAAAGATCCCTGAGATGAAAGCAAAAGGATATAGAGTGACTAAGGGGCTATTGAATAGGAAGAAGACATAGACAGTTTAAGGCTGAAGTGGTTTCTGTATCAACCCAGAGGGAGCACACATTTAAACAGGGCCAAGAACACTGATGCAAAAAAAAAAATCAGTGGCCAGTCACATAGTATATGACTTTATTTATATTAAATGTCCAGAATGGGGAAACCCATAGAGTCAAAAAGCTGATTAGTGGAGAAATGAGGGAAGGGGAATGACCACTTAATGGGTCCGGAGTTTCCCTTTGGGGCAATGAAATGTTTGGAACTAGACAGAGCTGGTAGTTTGTGTGTGTGTGTGTGTGTGTGTGTGTGTGTTTTAAATTTTTTTTATTTTTTTATTTGACAGACAAAGATCACAAGTAGGCAGAGAGGCAGGCAGTGAGAGAGGAGGAAGTAGGCTCCCTGCTGAGCAGAGAGCTGGATGTGGGGCTCTATCCCAGGACCCTGGGATCATGATCTGAGCCGAAGGCAGAGGCTTTAACCCACTGAGCCACCCAGGGGCCCTGACAGAGCTGGTAGTTTTATGACACTGAGTATATGAGATGCCACTGAATTATACACTTTGAAACTGGTTAATTTGATGTTGTGTAAATCTTACTTTATTTGAAAGAGAACCCAACTCACTGGCAGTGGAAGGGGAGCCGGTACTACTGACGAAAACATATGAACTGCGTGACTCAGTCAGTTAAGCATCTGTCTTCAGCTCAGGCCATGATCCCAGGGTCCTGGGATGGAGCCCCGCATTGAGCTCCCTGCTCAGTGGGGAGCTTGCTACTCCCTCTCCTACCTGCATGTGCTCTCATGCACTCTTTCTCTCCCTCTGTCAAAGAAATAAAATCTTTTAAAAAATAACAAAATATATGAACATTCCCATGTCCCTAGCTCTCCTTGTGACCTCTAAAGAAGCGGAATGAATATATGATATACACCCAAGATAAAGCACATTTATACATGCTCCGGGATTCCGTGCGTATGTGTGTGTTGCAGCCAACATGTAAGAGCACTTGGAGTTCGGGGTGTCCCATCTGGGCAGAGATGTATGCTGGTGTGATCAAGGAATATAGTTAGGAATGACCAAGGACCAGATTACTGGGAGCGGGGAGATGATATCAAGATAGCTTGGAAGGGTAAACCTCAGTCATTCATTCACTCTGATCTGGTCATTTGGGTTGTATTAGGCGTTATAGATTTGAGAGCTTGAAAGGACCCAAAGTGATCATCATTAGGCCATTCCTCTTCCTTTGGGCACTACCGCCCTCCAAGTGAAGGGTGACCAGGTGGCCCAGACTGGCAATTATAGACATACTAGTAGCAGCAATGGTTCCCATTTATCAAGGGCTTACTCACACGTGTTGTTCTGTTTACATATTATTCTCTCCACTACCCTATGAAGTATGTGTCAATTCTATTCTAGAGATGGAAAGCAGGTCCAGAGCACCCATTCAAACCAGAAAGTGTCAGAGCCAGGATTCAAACCTAAAAATATCTGACCCCAAAGCCTATGCTTGTAACTGCTACTCAACATTGCTTCTGGTTTACTGTATTGATTTCACTGTGTTTCCAGGGTAAAAGTGGCATTTTTATGGGGGAAAAAGAACAAGAACTTATCATCATCCTTCAGCCACATGCTATGCATTTCCTCTACCATAACTTTGTTTACTTCTCTTCATCTCTCAGATTCTATTCACCCTTCAAACCTCAGTTCAGGCCCACAGTCTCCATGAAGACATCCCTTGTCCTTTTAGATCAGAATGGTCTCCTCTCCTACCTCTAGATTCCTGTAGCACTTTGTAAATTTTTTTTTAATAAACTATTGTGTTTTTTTAAAGATTTAATTTATTTACTTGACAGAGAGATCACAGGCAGGCAGAGAGAGAGAGAGAGATGGGGAAGCAGACTCCCTACCTAGCAGAGAGCCCAATGTGGGGCTCGATCCCAGGACCCCAGGATCATGACCTGAGCCGAAGGCAGATGCTTTAGCCCACTGAGCCACCCAGGCGCCCCTAAACTATTGTTTTTAAGTGTTGAGAATTTCAGT